>PVJA010023848.1:0-32547 GCA_004027025.1 Myocastor coypus | reverse complement strand
CATTTACATTGATGGTTATAATTGAAATGTATTGACTTATGGCTGACATGATTCTTATTCGCTAGTGTTTACAAATTTTTCCCCCTATGTTTAGTTGGTTAGTGTATTTGATGGGATCTTTCTGTTCTCATTTGTTGGATTTGGGTCATTTTGGTCCCTCTCTAAAATATTTGTTAGAATATTGTATAGCAGTGGCTTTGATGTTATGAAATTCTTTAGTTGTTCCTTGTCATGGAAATATTTCACTTCTCCCTCAAATTTGAAGGAGAGTTTTGCCAGGTTTAGTAGTCTGGGTT
Organism: Myocastor coypus; assembly: GCA_004027025.1. NCBI lineage: Eukaryota > Metazoa > Chordata > Mammalia > Rodentia > Myocastoridae > Myocastor > Myocastor coypus. The sequence goes on along the minus strand of PVJA010023848.1, from coordinate 32,251 downwards.
GAAAATTGTTTTCATGGAGGACTTCAAGCACTCTGCTCCATGCTCTTCTTGACTACATGGTTTGTGGAGAGAAATCTGCTGTTATTCTGATGGGTTTTCCTTTAAATGTGTTCTGTTTCTTTTCTCTAGCAGCTTCTAGTATATTCTTCAGCTCTATTTCTGGTATCTTGACTTATATGTCTTGGCGTGTTTTTAGTTGGGTTGATGTTATTTGGGGTTCTGTAGGCTTCAGTTACCTGAATGTCTGATTGTTTTCTCAAATTTGGGAAGTTTTCTGCTATTACTTCTGCCCATATTCTTTTTATATTATTTGTCTTGACTCTTTCTTTTCCATTGATTCCCATTAATCTCATTTTGTTCATTTTTGCATCATCTTGCAGATGTTGAATTTTTTTTCCCGCATTCTGGTTGTTTTTAAAAGATCATTTCTTACTCTTTCACTGGCTGCAACGGTGTCTTCAAGGTTCGAAACTCTATCTTCATTTTCGTTTATTCGGCTCTGCCAACTTGTAATCGAGATTTTATTTTCTTGTATATCTCTTTGAAACTGTTTCATATGATCTATGTCTTTCCTATATTGCTCTGTCAGGGAGTCCATCATTTTTCTGTTCTCCTCTAATTTTTTATCGATGTCTTCTTTAATAGTACTGAAGTCTGTCATTATGGTTATCCTTTCTCTCTCTAATTCAGAGATTATTGCTGTTCTGTTCTCCTTTCTATTTTTGTGTATTTGTTCCCCTGCTTGGGATGCTATTGATTTAGACATGTCTTTGTTAACTTTAGATATTATTTCTGCTCTGATGTCCTCTATACATTTCTCCAGCCGTTTTTCCACTTCATGTGTTTCTTTTTTTACTTTAGATGTTATCTCTGATGTCAGTTGCTCTATAAGTTTCTGCACTTGTGTGTCTGCTTCAGATGCTACCCATGCGGAGGTTTCATGTGCATGATTCCCATTTTCTTAAGTGGTAGTGTCTTCTGTATTTTATTTGGGTGGGCAGGGGCCCTGAGATTGCATCCTACTCGTTGTTGTTATAATTTTGTATGGAAGCGACCTCTGCACTTAGGTGGCGTTATGCTGTGTCTATGGGCGTTTGCTCTGGAGACTCCAAGCTGGTTCCCCTATAGAGGTTCCTTACTCTGCATTGGAGCTTGGCCTGATAGCTGCTGTGAAGCCCCGCGGGTGTGGTCCTTAGGTGGAGGTGGAACTTTGGGATTGAGTAGTCCTGATAGGCTCCAGGACCAGATCGGTTGCCAGACAAGATGTTTGATGGTTTCCGTACTGGAGCTTGGGTTGGAGGGGTTCAAAAAAAAGGGGGGAGCGAGGGAGGGGAAGGCATGCCAGTGATCCTGACCCAGCACTGGGTTGGGTCGGGGCTGGAATTGGAATTTAGTCGCAGGAACACAGAGGAGGGGCAGAGGGGCGGAAGGGAGCTTACAGGCGATGTGTGTTCATGCCTCTCTAGCACCGGGTCAGGCCGGGGCTGGAACAGCCTGAACAGAAATTTTGATAGTGGATAAATTCTTGATTTTACAAGATCAAGTTTTCACCATTTTTTATTAAATATGATATCAGCCACTATATTTTCATAATTAGATTTTATTATACTGAAATTAAGGCTGACTATATCTAGTTTGGTTGGAGTTCTCATCACAAATGAATGATGGATTTTGTCATAGAATATTTCTAATTCCCTTGAGGTCATGTGATGTTTGCATATTTTCTACTGATATTTGTAATGTATTACATTCATCTTATGAGGAAATACTACATTTTCGTTGTATGTGAACTTTTTTGGTGATTTGTTGCATTTTTACCAGCATTTTGCTGAAGATTCATTTTCAATATTTATTGAAGTGATTGGCCTGTATTTTACCTTTTGGGTTTCCTCCTCTGATTTTGCAATCAGTGTGATATTACCTTCCACAAAGCACTTTGAGACAGCTCATTCCTATAAATTTTGTTAAAATATTTGGTCAGAAGTAATATTAAATCTTCCCTGAAAGTTCTGTACAGTTATGATGAATTTATCATGTCTTTTAATTGCCTTTTTTTGCTAGTTTTCATTTAATTATAACTGCTTCAAATTAATTGTTTCTATATTATTCAGAAGTTTCTATCTTTTTCTTCAGATGGGGAAATGCATATGTACATAGAAATCTAGCAGTTTCTTACTGATTCTCAAACTTATGGATTACACATTGTTACTTGCTCTTTCAGTCCCCACTGGTACCAATCATGTAACACAGTGATTCTCAACCTCTCTAATGCCATGACCCCGCAATGCAGTTCCTCAAGTTGCGGTGATCCCAAACCAAAAAATTAGTTTTGTTGGTACTTCAAAACTGTAATTTTGCAGCCGGGCATGGTTTTGCATGCGTGTAATCCCAGCACTCGGGAGGCTGAGGCAGGAAGATCGGTGCGAGTTCAAGACCAGCCTGGGCTACAAAAGTGAGCTCAAGGCCAGCTTGAACTGCATAACAAGACCCTGTCTCAAAAAGACAAAAAAAAAAAAAAAATGTAATTTTGCTACAGTTATGATTTACAATATAAATACCTGATATGCATTATGTATTCTCGTTGTTACACATCAAACACAATTTAAATATAGTGATTAAATATAAAAACAATATTTAATTAAATGTTGAGAAGTATTTATGACTAATTCCAATAAATAACATTTCATCATGGCATATCATGGGTTTAAATATGTATTTTCCGATGGCTTTAGGCTACCTTTGTGTTTTAGTCATTCAACCCCTGCCAGGGTCTCGACCTACAGGTTGAGAACCACTGATGTAACACAAAACCTTGCACCTGAATGGCAGGTACTTATGCTTTTGAAATATCTCCTTAGCACCTATAACTTGTTCTAAATTGTCCTTTGTATTTCAGTGTTGTCCATTTTCTGAACTTACATATTTTTTTTAAACTTTATTTATTTATGTTATGGCCAGCTCAGCTTACACTAGGTATGGGGCTGGTATAGCACGTGATATTGGGGATTGAACTGAGGTCTATATGGCTGCCTAACCTTGAGTAAGCAAGCACTTTATTTTTTTATTATTTATTTATTTATTTATTTATTTATTTGGTGGGACCGGTGTTCAAAAGCAAGCACTTTAGACTGTTTAGCTATCTTCCTGACCCAGATTTTACATTTTTAATTTTGATTGTTTCCATTTATGTCTTTTTTTTTTAAGATTAGTTATGTGGATATCTACTTGCCTATCCTTTTTAAAAACCAAGCTTCTTGATTAATTCCTTCTTTTAGATATCTTCTATTCTAAGTTTGATTAATTTCTTCCCTCCTTTAAATTTTTCTTGTTCTTGTTTTATTAGGACCTTACGTCATATCAGTATGTCATGTATCTGAATCTGTTCACTTTTATTGTTTTCAGTTCTTTATTTTGATTTTGTTTTGTTGATTGTGGGCATCTGTAAACATTATTCCTATATTACCTTTCATTGTATCCATACACTTTGTGGCACTTTGTACTAACATTATAATTTAACTCTAGGTGACATCTTTCCTACTTCAGTTCTTTTGTGACCTATTAATTACGCTAAAGAGTAATGATTAATTTTCATACATTTGATTAGTTCCTGTCATTTCTTTGACCATGGATTTCTGCTTTCAGTGCAGTATGGTTTCATAATATGCATGGGATAACCTTTATTCTTTCTCATTTACTTAATCATGATCTATGAATTAGCATGTAACTGATTCCTTAATTTTTATACACCATTTTATTAGTATATATTAGAATAAGAAAGGTGAATCTGTGTATAGTATATTTAAATTTTCCCCTTTTCTGTACTCATTATTCAACCACTCTTCCTATCGCCATTTAATAAGCTGTAATTTATATTTTTCTTCCATTACTTTTTTTTGCGGCACTGGAGTTTGAACGCACGACCTTGCCCTTGCCATGCAGGCACCTGTGACACGGAGCTATCTCCCCAGCCCCTCTTCTGTTACTTTTTATTTCTCCTCATTCCGTTCCTCTCCTTCATTTTTTGTTCCTCTTCATTCAATATTTTTCTTCTAAATTCCCAATAACTATCATCCATTTTCATCATTATATACATTTTAGGACTTCACAAAGAGAATCAATGTGATATTAATCATATGTGCTTTATTTCACTGAAAGCCATGCTCTCAATTTTATCCTACTTTATAACAATGAAGTACTCCAATGTACATAAAACCTACATTTTCATCATCCTTTCTTTTTCTATTTTTTTTTGTTTATTTTTGCATTTTAGGAAAGGTTCTACAGAGTGTTCAGTGTCTGGCAACTAGATCAGACTTTTAGTGACACACCTGTTTCTAGCCTCCCAAGAGCTGGGATTACAGGCATAAACCACTATGAATGGTCTCAATCTGTCTCAGTATGCCCCAGGGGTGGGGCCGACATAGCAATAGGGAGATGTCATTATCCTTTCATCTACTGATGAATATCTATGTAAATTTCAAGATACACACACTAGAAATTGTGCTATTTATATGTGCATATGTTGCATTAAACACTTTTGGGAAGACTCCAAAAAGACTAATAGCTTGATGGTTTTGCTTTTTTGATGAATCTGTTTACTGATTTCTACACTGACTGTACCAATTTGCACTGCTTGATGGAAACAATTATCTGCATGTATTCACTAATAGTTATTGTTAGGTTAATTTCTTTTCTATTTTTTTTTTTTTTTGGTCTTTTTTTGAGACAGGGTCTCACTATCCAGTTCAGGCTGGCCTTGAGCTCACTTTTGTAGCTCAGGCTGGTCTTGAACTCTCACCGATCCTCTTGCCTCAGCCTCCCGAGTGCTAGGTTAATTTCTTTAAATTAGCCATTTCTTCTTCAGTCACATGATACTTTAGTATTGCTTTAATATGCATAGGCGCATAGCTTGAATAGCCATGCCAGCTATCTATACATCTATCTACCTATCTATCTATTTATCCATCTGTCTATCTATCTATAGATGTAATTCGTTACTTGTACTTCTTAATCTGAGAGGTATTTATAATTTCAGATACCCAGGTTTATATTGGTTCTTTAAATTTGAAGGATCTTTATTTTGTTTTTTAACATATTCTATTTTTGTCAATATTTTAATTTCAAATTTCCAGAAAAGAACAATTCCAATGTTCCCTTTCTGTTTTTGTCTCAGAGACTCAAAATATGTCTTTCTATATTTTTCAATGTATTTAGTACAGGGCCTGTAGGGTCTCAGTACACATATTGGCCTCATAGTGATTATTCTGCTTTCAGCCTCTGAAGTGCTGTGATTACAAGTGCATGCCACCACCAGCAGTCTCAATGGCTACTCAGCATGCCCTGGGAGAGTGGGAAAAGTTGAGGAGGATATTTTTCCCCTCAGGCTGCCTTAAGAATGGGTCTGGGAATCAAAACGCCTTCCACTATGCCTGACGGAGATTGCCCATGCAGGTGCTTAAACCTCTGAGCTAACCCCCAAACCCCCTTAATGTATTCTAAATATTAGTCACTTGAAAACTTCGTAAAATTTCTCATTATGTGAGTTGTCTCTTTACTCTCTTGGTTGTTTATTAGCTATGTAAGTGCATTTAAGTTTGGTGTGACGCAGACTGTTGATTCTCTGTGCTTTGTCCTGAGCAATTGGGGTTTTAGTCATAAAGTCTTCGTCTATACCTATGTCTTGAAGTGTTTTACTGATGTTCGCTTTTGGCAGATTAAGATTTGTATTTTAGTATTTTGATCCTTGATACATTGCAATTGTTCTTTATGCATGGTGAGAGATATATATCTAGGTATGGTTTTTGGAATATATATATATATATATATATATACACACACACACACACACACACACACACATATATATATATATATATATATATATATATATATATATATGTGTGTGTGTGTGTAGATATATATCAAGTTTTCTCAGCACCACTTATTAAAGAGTTCTTCCTGTATGATTTTATTCACCTTTTTCAAAGATAAGGTAGCTTTGAGTTATTTTTACAAATTCTACTGTTATATAGCTGCTCAGATTTGTTACTTGCCAGTACCCTGCAGCATTCTACACAGTAAATTTGTAATATGACTTTTAATTTAATCAAGGATCATTAGTACCGAGTTCAAATGTATTAAAACAAATATTGTGAAATTCATATTACCTTGTTAAGTGAAAATCTGTATGATTTGTAATTTTCTTTTAATTCTAATTTGTACTTTTTTTGTCTTTTTGAGACAGGGTCTCCCTATGTAGTTCAGGCTGGCCTTGCACTCATTTTTCTAACCCAGGTTGGTCTCTATCTCACACAGATACTCTTGCCTCATCCTCCCAAGTGACGAGCTTACTGGTGTGCACCACCAAGCTTGGTTTGTACACTCTTCTAAAACATTAAAGTAAGTTAAAGTTCAGAAAATTCAAATTAAAAAATCGTTATTAGGACTGCACAGTGATAGAGGAGAGAGATAAAAATTTAAGCAGAAACACCAAAGGTCAATTAAAAGAACAACAACAAATGCACAATAACTTATTTGAAAGTGTATCTTTCCTTTATGTGATCTCAAAGCCATAAAACATACTGTTAGCTTTGTAACAAAGCCACATATATAAGCACAAAATTCAAATGGTTATTAGTAAAATAAACCACTTTCATGCACCTTCTGATGAACTTATTATTATACTAAAGACATTATTTGATAAAATGAAGTGTTTTATTCTCTTGTTCTAACAATGACATATGAATTTCTCAGATGAATAAATATATGGATTAATTCTTAGAGCTTTAGAAGATTTACACAAGCATAAGTAAAGGGTGATAACTATTTGTCACTGAAGATATGAAAAAAAATTTATTTATTTAGACTACAGATAAACTTTGTGGTTATGCTTAATTACTTTGCCATTTATACTATGTGTTCTTTGGATTTTCATTGGTGTGTGCATATGGAGAGTGCATTCTATGTAACGTTGTGTATTTATCAGGTAGTCCAAATGGAGAATGGTTGATACATAGAAATGGCTAGTTTCTATGTCTTGATTCATTAATTTCTTAATGAGGTAGCCATATGATGTGTAGATAATAGCTCTGATAGGATTATGGTTTTAATAGTACAATTAATTTTGGGATCCTTCATTAAATGGTGTTGCATTGGAACAGAATTGTATTATCAAACAGAAAAAAATGTCAATTTTCATCAATGTAATAAATCTATAGTATGAACCCTAATTTTAAAAGAAAGTGTTGTATGTATGGTTGCTAAATTTCATGTGCATGCATTCTACCCACAGAAGCACATAATTGTGTATGCAAAATGGTAATTGCCTACAAATGGCCCATTTGTGTGTGCAATTACCCATTTTATGCACACAAATGCTTGCTTGAAAATCTGACCCTAAAAGTCTAGTTTTAGAAAGAAAATCAACTTACATACATGGATTCTGAACAGAAATTATGACTTGTGTTGACTATATAAATGTAGTCAAGTATTTAAACTGTCTTTTTTCTGGAGTTTATTCAGAATATATTTCCAAACTGCATAAAAATATAGTAGCATGAAAGACATTTGTAATAAACAGAAAATCTGTCCAATTGCCACTGAAGATGCTGAGATGGCTTCACAAGCGAGCAGCCAATGATGAAGAATATGCAATCATTGCTGGTTATCAGAGACTCTTGTACTTAGAGAAAAAGAAATCATGTTTTGTCAAAACTATGCAGGACTACATATTAGATACTTCTAATTTACATAGGTATAACTGGAAATTGTGCATCAAATATTGGTGAATATATTGTTAAACTGCTTTTATTTTGTTGTTGAATAAGGCATAGTATTCATACAAGCATAGATTTCTTTATTATTGAGTATACCGCCTATGACCAAATTAGTGTATACAAGTTTATGAGAATATAATCAGAATGGTAAAGGTAGTCCTTGACAAAGTTAGTCCACAAATTCAGTGTCGGTTTTTATCGTGTTTTTATTAGAATTGTGATTGTATTCATTTTAAGGAATAATCATATATATATACATATTTGTATATATATGTATATATATATATATATCATATATCACCTCTTAATCATTTTTGCATCCCATTCTCATGCTTCTTTCTCTCCTCCTCTTATCTCTTGGACTACTTTCCCATTTCCCCTTCCAAAAACATCTATTTCCTGATTTTCTTTTATCTTCCTTTCAGTGTACTCTTTAATTACACTTGAGGTGTTGACTATTGCTTTATTCTTTTTCTTTCAACAAATTGAATCTTATTTTGGAGATGTTACCATCTGATGTTCCCATCACAGGATGGGTTGGTTCCTATACTGCTCTTTTCCTAAATGCTAAATCACTGTCTATTCAACTGTATAATACCTCCTTTTTTCTAAACTGAGAATATAGTTTTGTCTAATAATAATCATTTTTAGTGTAAAATAAATGCTCAAATATATTTTATGCTTCTTTTGCTTTTTGTCTCTTTTATGTTTTCTTCAACTTTTTAAATTTTCTTTTATAGATTTTATGTTTTAAAGAGAATAAAATATAGTAAACGCAAAAAGCATTAGAACTGATAAAGAATTGCACTAAACAAAATAATTGTAACTATATTTATTATATTACAAATTATCTTCAATTTAGTTGTCCAGGTATTTACATATAACCAAAGAGATTTGATTAAAAATTCTAGAAAGTTGAAAAGGAGAAAAAAAGTTGAGTATTAACTGCTCCTTTAAATAGGAAAACAGAAAATCTAATAACCCAAATCAATAAAAATCACCAGCAGGTATATGCATTATAACTTAGAATTCACATAGAAATTTAAGGCCCAACTTAAAAGTGCTGCAAGATACTTAATGTGCAAATGTAGAGCATATAAGAACATAATACTATGATCAAAGAATGTTTAAAACAAAATGTTTTAATGACAACAAATTATTACTGGAACTTTAAAATCTCAAGTGCAACTTTTATAATATAGTTAAATGATTCATACACTGTAAGTGAATCAATTAAAATTACATTTTAGTTAAGTCAACAATTTTGCCATAACCATGATAATTAAGAAGTTTAAACTGACAGTGGGTATTCATTTTTCAAAATTTTCAATAGAAATAATGTTTAAAATGTTCCCATTTATATCTCAGGACTGAGGAAGCTTGTTTGCTTTAGGCAGTGAGGCCTAACATCCTGTCTGGTTAAGGTCAGCTATTAGTTGGTACACAACTTCGGTCACATGTTACTAACCGGAGAAGTTTAAATAAAGGAATATTTTGTTCCTGATAATAAAACAAATAAATTATATGGATACATAAGAGAGTTAGGATAGATATACAGCTAGTTTCTCTTCATTGAGCAAGTAGTTTTGTACTCATTTTTGTTAGGCAAGATATCATGTCTGTATGTTGTCCTCTGAATACCTACTACGAAAAGAACAATATGCAATGTATTAAATATTGTAGCTGTCCTACTAACCTGTTTTGAAACTTTCATTGTTATTTTTATCATTAAAATTAAAAAATAAAGCATTCACATTTTTAACGCAGATTCTATACTATTCCTTAAATATTTTCATTGTTATGTATAACAATCTGTCTTTGAATGTTCACTCTGTGATGAACTCATTTTTTGAAATTCATTTTTATTCACTTTAATAAGAAATAACAATGAGACAGTTTCAAAACACATTAGTAGTACACCCTCAATAGTTACTACAATGCATGTTATTGTCCTTGTGGTAGTTATTTAGAGTATGACGTGATAATTTTTCTAAGTGTTAGTGGCACAAATATTTCTTCTCATTGAACTAAGAAAAAAATAGCTGTATACGTAGTCCAATATTCCACAATCCTACTGGGTTACTGACACAACTGTCAATGTCAGAAGCTGTTGATTTAAGTTTTATAGATTAGCATACTAATCTAGCTTTACCTTTTATGCCTCGTGGATAAATTTTTCTGCTGGGTAATTAAGGACAAGTTAAAGCCAGACCTATATAACAAAACATGTGATGAGGAACTCTACAAACAAATACTCTTAGATAGAGAGTGAAATATATACATAAAACCTACGTTAGTCTACAATTTGGAAAAAAAATTAGGAGGCCTAAGAAGAAAATTTATTTTTAAGTGTATATCATTTTAATTCCATATAATGGAGTTGTGATAGTTTGTAAAATGACCTTGAAATTATTTTAAATTAAAATAGACTCATTTATAAAATTCTGCCAACTCAATAAGAGAAATGTAGTTGAAGGCAACATCAGTAATTATGTAAAAATATGACATATGAACACACTGAAATATCATTATAATATTTATATTTGAACATAGCATACAAGGTATGTCAATATGGACTACTAATCAGCAAAAACTGAAGTCACATCAAGTGATTCTGTGGAAATATAAAGTAAGATTTATTTAATTTAATTGTTGAGAGCACTGTTTTTTTTGCCTATTTACATGCACTTGAAAAGCAGTACTCACCCTGACAAAAATGGATGCTGGATGAGCAAAATAAGAAAACGATATTTGCATAACATTCCTAGAACTCAGAAGTTAACCTCAAAACAAAGGCTTGACAAAAGTTTACAAGCATTTCTTCATGTAGAAAACATCACCTCATTGTTTGAATACTGACAAAGAGGAAAATCCTACAATATTGGAAAATAAAATACAAGGATTCTGCAATTTTAGGAAATGTTTTAGTATTTTTACAAATGAAATAGGAATTATTTTCAAAAAATGAAATTAAATAGTTTGAAAAAACTAATGTAGGGATACAAGGGGTGACCATCATTCTGAGGAATAAATTCTGAATGCCAACACCATTTTTGAACCTGGGATAGCTGCCTGCCGCTGCTACTCTGCAACAAGGGGCTCAGTGGCTTTCCCCTCATATTTATCTTTCCTTATGGCACAGCACATGAAACCCACATATTCTTCCATATGTTCTTCTGTTATTGGGTCTCACAGCTGTTTGTATGACTGAGCTATTAAACTAATGCAGTTGTGTTAACAGATACTTATTTCACACTGAATATGGTGCTTTTAGCACCTTAAGGAAGATACCAAGAAGAATAGATGGATCTAATGGAAATTTGCAGAAGGGCTTCCATATCCCCACATACTTGGTGGCCTTAGATATTGTCTGAATTCCTAATGATAGTCATTATTTCTGAAGTGAGATAAAATTTCAGTGTTATTTTTAATTTGCATATCACAAATGACCAGGGTTATTAATCTTTTTTTCATATATTTATTTACTTTTTGTACTTTTTCATCTGAGAACTATTTGTTTCAAATGACTATCGGGTGGTACATATCGATTTTTTGTGAGTCTTTCTATGTTCTAGATAACAATACTTGGTCTGAGAAAAAAAATAGTTTTGAAAATTTTCTTGCCTCCGTTCATGGTTTCTTTTGCAGACTAACAACTTTTTAATACAATGAAGCCCCTGTTGTGGTTTCTTTGTAGTATTTCCTGTGTGCGTGGATTATTTTTTCATAAGGTCTTTGCCTAAACATATGTCTTACCATTTTTGACCTATTTCATCTTGTAGCCGATTAAGTGTTTCTGCTTTAATATTTTAATCCTTGATACACTTCTGTATGACTTTACATATGATGAAATACATTGTTCGAAGTTAAATTTTGGCATATAGAAAACCAGTTCTCACAACAGAATTTATTATGAGGCTATCTTAATTCCAGTGAAGTTGGCAAAGCTAAAGTAATTGTATGTTCTTGAATGTGCTTGTAAGTCTACTACTGTGACAATTATTTTTTGTTTTGTTTAGCAATACCATTATAATTTTATTACAAGACATTTTTAATGAGTTGTTAAATCAATGATTGTGATGCCCTATGGCTTCCCTTTCTTCCATAAGTGCTTTTGTTATTCTAGAGTGCTTTTGATTCCATATAAAGTTTAGGATTTTCTTCACTGTTTCAGAACAGCATGCTGTTGCTGTTTGCTTTCACATTTCATTAAATCTACATGACAGATTTAGAACTATAGCTTTTTCCTTATCCTGATTTTCATTGTCCAGGGGCTGTGGATGTCTTTCCATTTCCTAATATGCTTCTCAATCTTCTTTCTCAAAATATTGTTGGAGTCAGTGTATAAGGTTTTGAAATTCATTTTTTAGGTTAATCCATATGCATTTTATTATTCTTAAATCTATTGCAAATGTTGTGGTTTCTCTAATTTCTCTCTCATTGAATATGTTACTCATTTATAAGAATGGAATTGAATTTTGAGCGTTAACTTTGTACCCTCATCTGCTGCCCAATTTGGTTCATAATTATAGGAGGCTTTGGCAAAGTTTTGAGGATTTTCCATCCTGTCATCAGCAAATAATGATACTTTAACTTCTTTCTTTCCTATTCTTATTCCTTATATTTCTTTCTCTTGTCTAATTACCATGACTAATGTTTCCAGAACTAAAGTAAATAAGAGTAATTACAGTGGGCACGTCTTTTTGTTGAACCTCAAGTGAGTTCTTTTAGTTTTTGACCATTTATTTTGTTGTTGATTGTTGATTTATCAGATTTGGATTCTATCAGACTGGTATGTAGAACTTTTATTCCAATTCGCTGTGTTTTTTTTTTTTTTTTTCCTTTTGGAATGAGTATTAGGCTTTCTTATATGGCATTTTTGTGTCTATTGAGATGATTTTTTTATCGTTGCTTCTCTTTATGTTGTATGTTGTGTATAATCTTCTAAATGATCTGCTACAGTCTGCTTATCTGTATCTTACCGAACATCTTTTTCATCTATGGTCCATGTGACACTTACATTGTAATTGTAATTTTGTTAGCTATTCTCTTGTTTCAGTATTTGTTTAATACTTATTTGTAGGAATGAATTACTTCTTTGTCTTCCATTTGAATTTTATTAAATAATTTTAAAATAGCTGCTTTAAACTTTACTTCATATTCTTGTAGAATTCATCAATGAGTCTTTATGATCTATTCGTTAACTATAACATCAGAAGGAGACTAAACTTGGAAGAGCTACCCGACTTGTCGGGGACTCTTGCTGTTAACAAAGCAGAGTTTCTGTGGTTGCTTGCCCAGGTCAAAGTCAGGCAGACTTGCTCTGCAGTTTTGGACTTGGCTTTGCATGGTGTCAAGGATGAGAGACTTTAGGGGAAGAGTACCTGAGAAAGTTTGAGTCCTAATTTAGCACTGTGAGTCTCAGAACTGCTTGTCTGCCCTATGGATGCTTAGAAATAAATATGTCAATGATGAGCCTGGATAGATTTCTAGAACCCCAATAGATGCATGGAGTTCTGGATAATGTCTCACACATGTCCAGGGTATCAGTCAATTAAACAAAGATCAATCCTTGTTGCTTAACTAACCAGAGGGTTGGCTTGTTGTGTTAGGCAAGGACTCAGTCCATTGTTCTGGCTGAACACAGGGTGGAGACTACAGTGCTCATGATGCATAGAGCACCCTTTGTGAATCCGGGTTGGCCACAGACTGGTGCTGTGTGTCAGACAAAGAGTGTTGGTTCCAGAATTTTAGTTGGTCAATGAGAACTCAGTAGAAGTTGAGAGCATCCCACAGTGCTGATAATGGACTCAAATCAGACGAGTATTTGCACAGCATGCTTGAATTAGTACCTCCGTTTGCTGGAAATAAACTACAGAGTTCCAACAGGTACTCAGGTGTGCTTGAGGTCCAACAATTGAAGTCTGCTAACCCAGCCTATTGTTACTTGTTTATTTGCTTAGAGTCTGAGAAGAAATGTCAGGGTCAGGATATGGAGCAGTTCTCTTGTCACATGCTTCTGGTTTGTGCTAGCAAAAACATAATGTCAGCCTGCAATGTCTTTTCTTAGAGCTGCAGACAAGGAGGCAAGGTGTTATATATTCCAAATCTGTGCTCTGCTTTTTGCTCTGCCTTGCTACTTTGATCTCTTCAGCTATTTGGGAACAACTGGAAATGGCAAGTCCTTGGTTGGGCACTGACCAAGGCCGCATGGGCAGCCTTCTGGTTTCACTGCTTTCCTTTTAAGGTCCTAAGTGTGTTTTGCTTTATCTACAAGTCTCTCTTTCAAATTGATTTTTTTTTGAAACATAGTATATGTCCCTCTGGCCTTTTTCAATTACTGATGTTTTTAGTTGATCTTCTCTAAACCTCTTTTTTATCTCCTATTCATTAATGTTTATCCTGCTCATATGTGTTTTTAACAATGAGTATGGAACATTTATTTTTGTGTACTATTGTTTACAGTGAGCTTTTATAGGTCTTTATTCCTACTGAATGGGGTTTGGTGATAAAGGGAATGCTGATATTAAGTGTATAACCCAAATACAAGAATATACAAAGTCTACTGAGGCAACAGTCACATTCTACTTTCTCTTGATAACAGAATTACCTCAATTAATTTTATGTTATCATATATTCATGCATTATACTAGGAGGAATTTTATGACTTTATATGTGTTAAACAGTAAATATTGTCTAAATTTCTCAAAATTCTCTCTATTCCCTAACTTTTCACTCCATAATGGGCGGAGTTGGAACATATATAATCATATAATTAGGCAGACGCACACACACACACACACACACACACACACACACATAATGAAAGCTGAGCACAAGACATGAGAATGATTTGTATATATATATATATACAAAAAAGTGAGCAATCCTCATAATCTGCCTTCTGAAATCTATTATTCCCTTGAGAAAGTAAATCATCAAATATCTGCTGCTACATTAGCACATAAAACATTCCAAATTTCAGTACCATAAATCAATATCTATGTATTATTGCACATAATTCAAACTGTCATCTGTAGAATGTCTAAGTTCATTACCATGTTTGTACAGAGGATGAAGATTACTCAGAGGCATGACTTAATTCAATTATGGAGAACTTAAAAGGCCTGATGCTTGGGCAAAGGAGATCCTCAGAGAAACTGAATCAACTAAGATCTCTGTGTCATTTCATCTGTAGCTCATGGATGTGAGAACAAAGATTACAGAAAACTGTTCTGGACTATATTGTGTAGGGATTTTAATAAAGTGACAGGCTAGAAATGTTATGGTTTATTACATGACAAATATAAACATAGCTGGAACAATTTTACTGAGTCAGGGGAGAACATTATCCAAAACATCTCTGACACTAACTTGAACTTAATTCTGCTGATGTCAACCTGAAGATTCTACCCTTGTATAGGAGGAGTGTGGGAACTGTTGTTCTCCCTGCACTCTTCCTTATCACACTCAGATTCAGTCACTCATTTAGCCAGTGATTTTCCCACAGGAAAGTTCTATTATTTTGGTTTGATAGAGTCTACTCATTCATCCCATAGTTAGCTAGAACAACTTCACTGGTCTTTGCTTTATCTTATAATTAGGCCATTGTCATCTAAGCCCCATGGGATAAATATGGTTGGTTCCATATTATTTCATCTCCACAAGCATGTCAGCCTAATTTCATTCTTATGGATAAGCTAAGTATCCTAAAAATGTGTATCTGTGTTTTACCTTTTTGGCTTAGACCTAGAGCAAGTTCATAAATGGCTACATTCTACTACCTGAACAAAATCACAGAACTAGCTCAGATTTAAGGAGTAGAAAATAAGCTCATAGATAATGACAGGAACAATGTTCAGTTCACTTCACTAAGTGCTTACCTTCCAAGACAAGTAGAGACTCATGCAGTTTTTGCCATCATTCTACCCTAAGAATATTCACATAAAAGAGAATCTGAAAAATGCAAGTGTCATCAAGAAACAAAATCTCCTAATTTGCACAACACTAATACTTATGAAGCTGAATTTTAAATAGAATACCAAAATATGTAGCCTTTGAGATATCTGCAAGATTTTCTGTTTCAAATTGTCTTCTTCCTGATTAAGCTTCACTTCTTTCTAACCTTGCTCCTCTGTAAATAAACTTGTAAAATCTGTTTATTCTTTGTGACTCTACCATACTACATGTTTCTATGCAACACTTATTACCAATGCCACAGTATTTTTTGTATACTAGTTGTTTCACTCCACTAAATGTAATTTTTTTTAATGCAGCAATTTTTATATTGATATTAACTAATCAGAGCAATTGAAATCTCACATGCAGAGGTTCAAAAGTTAATCGTATATTTTATTTGTCATCTGTAATTCCTCTTGAGAAATTTCTAAACATGTATTCTTCCCTTTCATTGCTGCAAGTTTTTAACAATAATTAATACATTGAATTGTTCAGAGTATAAATGGAGACATTAATTATTATCTAATCATCCTTCGCACAGATCTTTCTTTTCATTGCACAAAAAAGTAGCTGTATTATATAGTCCAATAGTCTACAACAGTAGTGGATTATCAGTTTAGTTGGCATTATCAAAAGCTGTTGTCTTGAGTCTCTTACAACTTAGCATATTAATATAGCTTTCCATTTTTCAGCTTGTAGTTAGATTTTTCTGCTGAATGGTTAAGACCAACATAAAGCAAGACCTATTTTACAAAACACTGTAAATTTTGTATCTGACCAGGTCAGTCAGGTCCCCTCAAGGTACACCCTGAAACCACTTACTGCAGTTTGCAGGACTATTGTCAGTGTCAGCCATCTGGATGAATCATGGCCATTGCTTGACCAATTTGCACTCTGAGAAAGCCTGAGAGAATGTTTTTTGTCTAGGTGACTCTCCTTACAAATACTGGGCTTCACTGATCACTTTCCTCTGTGGCACCATGATCTCCTTGAACAAGAAATTTGGGGCTCCACTGAGTTGTAGGCTGTTACAAGACAGGCTCTCTTGTGTCCTGAGCCCTCACTGACCTAGCAGGACTAGGGCCAAAATACTGGCTATTCTTGTATCCCTTCTATTTCTCTAGTCATTTGGTCTTCCAAATTAAGTTGTTAACCCTCCAGAAGAGAAGCTTAATGATATTCCCTATAATATAGGCATTTGAACTGAGCATCCCTATCTTTCTCAATATCAAAAACCTTAGACATAACATGAAACAGGTATTTCCCATCAATTTTTTTTGTCTTTTTGAGACAGGGTCTCACTATGCAGTTCAGGCTGGCCTTAAGCTCACTTTTGTAGCCTAGGCTGGTCTCAAACTCACACCGATCCTCCTGCCTCAGCCTCCCAGAGTGCTGGGATTACAGGCGTGTGCCACCACACCCGGCTTCCATCAATTGTTGATATTCTAAACTTTAAATTTCTATAGAATGTAAAAATATTGCACTTTGTCATGCAGTGATTTAGAAACTTAACCATTTACAAAATTGTAGTGGTACATTTCTAATGCTTTTTCTCCTTGTCACATATTCTCTTTTACTAACTTGTTTTCTTTTTTATTTTTAAACAAACATTTACTTGAGATAGAGTATAGCAATAATTGATATGATGTTAGAAGTATTACCTAATTAGAAGACCTAAATGATAGATATTCTAAACATGGTTTTAGTATTACACATTACTATCCTCAGTGTGTTTGCTTAGTTCACAGATATCAGTACATATTTATTACTCAGGGTGGAAATTCCACCCATTCCTGCTAGTTCAAAAACCTGTTGGAAATTTTTAGGACCATTGACTTAATCATCTTTTGTATATAAATGTGTGGTTTTCCCTCTGCTTCCAACCATTTCTCTTTTCAAGTTCCATTTCTTTTCTAAGATAAGTCCATTTAAGATTATGGATATCACTGAGTATACTTGTGTGCTGTTGAAATATGAGTAAAATATTTAATCCTTTTTGACTCTGTTGTTATTTCTGTAAAATGCACTTAGTGATATTTCTCTGTCAATAAATTTTTGTGAGTCTTTAGTGTTTTAACATTTAAAAATAATTTTAGAATAGCTCTTACAGTCAAAGCAGCTACCAGTGGAATGCGCCAACACTTCCTGGTCCAAAGATACTGGAGAACAATGAGACTGAATGCTTTCTTTGAAATACACTACCTCATTTTAGCGGTGTTAACTGAATTGATAGCATTAGCACATTCATGGTTCTTTTCTGTGTTATGTACATTATTTTAGTACTCCTGGATATATTCTATTATTTAACAGTACTTGGGAAATGAGGACTATATATAGAATAAAACATTTTTCTGAAATTACACCATACATATTTTTACATAGAACAATTGTGCGTGCCATAAGCTTTACTCACAGTTGTTTACTGTGTTCTTTCATTGTTTTTCTTTTTCTTCATTACTCTCAAGTTTTAAAATTATTATTTTGAAATATTTTATAACTAAACATCATTGTTATGTTATTAGGATGTCTTGAGTCTGTATTAGAATGAAAGGAATCAAACTTTGATGCTTTGTGATAAATGTATTTGTTATATTGATTTAGATGTGTTCCTACTGTATAAATACCACCCTTGAAATTTTCTTCAGATTATCTTCAGTGTCATATTCTGTTAATGTGGTCAGATTTTATTGTACATAATTCAAAACACAGACCTAGAAATAAAATTGTGGGGGCTAGGGAGATAGCTCCAAGGCACAAGTGCCTGCTGGCCAAGTGCAAGGTCGTGAGTTCGAACCCTGGTCCCACAAAAAAAAAAAGAAATAAAATTGTGTACAGTTTGCAGAGACAAAGAAATGTTTTCCATGAGATTCCCAGTTCTTAAAATACAGATTTTTCTACAAAATATAGTCCATATAATTCAATGAATAGCCCAAAAATATTTCATTTCAAATGAGTTTCTTTCTAAAATTAAATATGTTGGCCCTTTCCTTCAGCCTTACGATAGTTTATACTTTTTTGTTCTAAAGAAATTTATGGCTAAATTAATCATTAGAAACCTAACGATGTGCCTTAATGATATACTAATTAAGCACTTCTACTGTTATAAATGTAAATAGTATTTTTAAAGACTTTTTATTCTGCTAATATGTTTGGTAAATTATTTAAGCAGGAGAAAATTTTAATGGTTTTTTGTTGGTTCTTTCTTTCTTGAAATTATGTGTTAAAACGAATGTCTGTATATGTTGGCTAGTTTAACAATTGTATCAGTGGCAAAATTTGGGATTTACATACAAATTCATTGTAGTTGAAGTTTATTTTTGCATTATGTTAAGAATAATGGCTTACTTTATTATTTGGATTTGTTTGCCTCCTAATTGCTGTATATTTAATCATCTTTTCAGAAACTTAAAATGATTGTTTTTATATGGCAGTTAAGATTAAGGTGTTTGTTACCCAAGCAATAACCTTATTTAGTTTTTCCTGGAATCCAATGTATTCACCCAAAATTGTATATATTATTCTTTCTAGATATTCAAAGCTATACTTTTTCAAATAGTTGACATATGAATACCATACATATACAATGTTTTTGTTATATTATCCTAAACATAAGTTAACACTATAATTCTCTAATATATTCTACTCTTCTAGTAATACGTGTGTTTTCTCCACAAATTTTACCTGAATAATTTGGTTTATGAAATATAGGCATAAAAAGAAAGGTGATTTTTAATAGTTTCTTGGGTATACAAAACACTTCATCTAATAAACTGGAGAAATAAAACACTTATTTTATTATGGCTTGAGGGAAGAATATAAAATATTGTTTTATAAAATTAATTTAACTTGGTGTATACCTTTAGCAGTTCAATTGAGAATTTATTCAGCATGGATAAGAAGTTATTCAGAGGATAACATGCATACATGATAGTTTGTCTAAACAATATTAGTACAAACAATTGTTCTCAATAAACTAAGAGAAAGTAGCTCTGTATCTATGCTCACTACCTTGTGTATACATATATACTAGTCATTAATTTATTTTTATTTTTGTTTATTTTTTATGTATTTACGACAGGGGATACAGGGTCTATAGAATCTTACTACATAGATCGGACTTGTAGTGACTCTCCTGTTTTCAGCCTCCCCAAGTTCTGGGATTATAGGTGTATGCCACTACACCTATGCTCAATAGCCATCTGAAGCGCCCTGCAGACAGGGTTAGCACAGCATTCCAGAGATCAAACTCTGGCCCCTGTGTTCTGTCAAAGCAGGTGCTTTATTCTCCTGAGCTATCAGGTTGCCGCCTCCCGACCCAGTCATTATTTACAGAGATTTTTTTTTTTAATTTGAAATCCAGATGATGTTTTAATATGAAACCAAGTTGCACTAGATTGGGTCTACTAATGAGCTCACCTGATAAAATATTTGTAAAATTTGAATGCATAAGAAATTTGAACTATAATCTACTATTATCATTATCTAGCATGATTCCAATTTTCCTTCCTTTATGCATTACGATGGAGAAATTGCATCAGTGACATGCCACTTTTACTGCAGCTCTGAAAAACTATTTAATTACTACAATAAAATAAATAAGAAATTATCATTTTGATTTAGACATATATGAAAGCTTTATTAGTGCTTTATCATGTATTAATGAAAATTAAAATAAATAGTAACAGCATAACAGAAATCCTAACATTATGAAATAAATTAAAAATTCTAAATCAAGCTATAAGACAAGGAAATTAATTAAGAGGATGGAATAAATTAATAAATCAAACTTGTAAACTTTGGTCATGCAATTAACAAGGGATGAAACATCAGAAGATTTGGTAAATTTTTACATTTCTTGCTGATTTTATATAAATTGCCGATATTAATGACAATAACATGAAATGAAAATCCTCGAGTCAAGCAAGCATTTAGTGACAAATAGGACAATATAATCTGTTAATTTTAAAGTATCTAGTACTTGTTACTGCAGAGGTAAACAACAAGTTCCCTTGAAATCTTTTCTCTGACTTATGAAAGATAATTCCTAGTATTTCCAAGATGGATAGCAATCTCATAATTTAAGTTACCTTTCTATTAATATTATTAAATATAATAAGACTAATAGAAACTATCAAAAATTTGAATATGGACTTTAAAGATACTATAATAAAGATGAATTTAGTATATAATTTTATATAAAATATTGACAAATCAATTTTGTATATATTGCATATTTTGATTATGTGGTTAGAAAACTTAGAGGAAAAGAATGTATAAAACTTAATAAATAAAGTAGTCTGTTTCTTTCTAATGAAGTTTGCCATTTTGTGGACAGTTGATGGAAATTCTTAAATTTATAATTGTTTGCAATATGCATTGCCATTTTTTGGAAAGATCAGTGTTTTTAGTTCATGTTCATATTTAACTGCAATCATAATTAGTGTTATTTTTTTATTTTAAAGAAAATTATATTAATAAAAACACCTGAATATCTAAACAAGATGATAGGCAATTGACAATATTTATGTTGCATATTTTCATTTTCAAAACAATCAGCTTATCAGATATAGATATGTAAAATTCATGAAAAAAGTAGGCACTAATTATTCCTTTCAATAAGCCAATAGACGTTATTAGCACAACATTCTTAGAATATATATTCCCCTTCCTTATTTTTTCTTTACTCCTTTCCTACATTACAGTTTTTTTCCTTTTAATCAATTTCTTTATCTTTCACAAAATCTATTTTACCTTGAGAATCTTATTCACTATTTACTTTTCTTGCAATAAAGAGACAATACAATGTTTATACATGTGGATGTAATATATTTCATTTATAAGTCTGGTCTCTAGTTGCATTAATTTACTTGTAAAGTAAATATCTTCCCCTTATACATGAGTGACATTCCATGTATATAAAAGCAATACTTTTTTATCTATCCCTCACTTGACGGGCATTCAGTTTGTTTGCAAGTTTTAACTATGACAAATTGTGCTGCTATAAACATAGGTGCACATGTATCTCTGTGATATGATGATTTTAATTGTTCTGGGAAAATACCTAGAAGGAGAATAGCTAGATCAAATGGAACCTCATATCCCAGTTTTATGAAGAATCTCCATGCTGATTTCTAAAGTAATTGTGCCGGTGTGACCTCCCCACAACAATACTGAAGTGTTTCTTTTTCTCCAAAGCCTTTCCAGCATTTGATAATGGCTAACTTCTTGTTGATATCCATTCTTTATTGAGTGAAGTAGAATTTCAAATTTGTTTCAGTTTAAATTTCTTTGGTGAGCAGTGATGGTCAACACTTATTTATATGTCTATTTGCATTTATATTTCTTCACTTGACAAGTGTGTACTCATCTCAGATGCCCATTTCTTTTACTCTGCTGGTGGTTTCTTTTGATGTGCAAAACCATTTTGTTAAGCCAAAACTTCATTTTTTTTTGATTCTTTGAAGTATTATTGAACTCAGGAAGGTCGATGTTTTGTTTGTGAGCTCTCTGTCTCCTCCTGTGCCTTTAAGAATTTTACATACTTTCTATTCAACCACAGAGAATCCTTTTGGAGGGGTGAACCCCTCATGCCACTGCTCAGGTAGTTGCAATGGGCCTTAGGACCTTCAGTCAGCTACTTGAATGGCATGAAACACCATCCACAAACCCAAAATCTCTCTCATTGTGGGAGCCACGGTGAACTGTTCTGAGACTTGGGAAACTTGGCAGCTTTAGTGAGTCTCACCTATCATCCCTTCCCCATCTACGGAGCCCCTACAAGTGGTGGATCATTTTCCTATACTAAAGTTTTGGCACAAAGTGTGGGAATTGAGTGGTACACAACAACCAATTCATCTCGAAAAACCCAGTGTAAATTCACTCTGACAATGGGAGACACCTAGCATACAGACTCCTAATTGATGTTCACTTCTGTATAAATATGTACATTTCTCCTATGGTCAAAAGTACAAAAAGCAATGATTACAAAAGCTGTCAGTTTGAAAATTCTCTTTATTGCTAATTGTACTACTGCAGCTAGAACGTCATATCTGTTACAATTATTTGTTCTCTCTTGTGAAAAACTATTGGGAAGCTCTTGGATAATCCTCACCAGAGGTATTCCATGGTTTACGCAGAGCCCTACACCCAAAGACTGGAGTCTTAACAAATTAGAAAGCAATATCCCACTCCCAATTAACTGGGAATGTAAGATCTTGGAATAGACACACACCAAGAATGTCCTAAACTCAGAAGATATTACTAAAGTACAGATTATTTCTGGAAAAGTATTGGTACTAATGGTATATCTGTATCCTAACAAAATTCACAAAGATCACCACAGAAAAATATTGTTTTTGGAACAGAAAACATCAAAAGGAATGAATAAATGTAATCTCAGACCCTACAATTACCCAGAACATGTCCAAGATGTATCAGTGTAGAGGAACTTGGAATTTACTTATCTGAAATTTCTGCAATGATAGCAAATGAAGTAAAGAGAGCAAATCTGTCACACTATAGGATGCATCATATCAGAAATAATTTATCAGGTAAAAAAAAAAACAATGATAACTATAATGAAAGAATTGCTCAGGATATCAAAGGAATAAATCGTAATTTGTGATCTTGCTAACATATGAAAAGGACTACTTATATATCATTAACTTCCCAGTTTTCACTTTAGTCACCCTTAGAATTGGTGTTTGTGAGATCAGCACTGAGAACAAGGCTGTATTTGAGGTACTGATGGTATAACAGTCATCACGTCCTCCTTTCCTTTTCCCTAGAGAAAATGTTCTATGAATATTCACCTTGTATTTTCCTAGATCTAGTTACAAAGAAAACAGCCATAGCACCAAAACAATAATTATGTTAAAAACAAAAATGTAGCAATGGCTTTTCTGGGTTTTGAATTTAAAAAAAAACATGAAAATCTTATGTATATACCAGCATCATCTGCTTAAACCATTGAATAACTGTTGTATGCTTAAGGAGAACAAAAAAAGAGACAGAATTTCAAAATACAGAAGGACTGGTGGAGAGCTGAATCCAGTGAACAGCTCATCAACTTTCATGATCAACTCATTTTTATTAATCAGCAAAAACAGGAGAATGAGCGCATGTGTAATTTGTGACACAGCTGAAGGAGACTTTGAAAAATAAGGAAGGGCAAAAATTGTAGAGAGGTAAAAGTTGAAAGAAAAACAGTCCGTTTTCCACCCCTAGATGCCTATAGCAAGATAACGGGGAACTAGATTTCTTTCTATTGTCCTCAGGGGCGGATATCTTTCCTTGGGAGTACTGTGCTCAGTAATTTCACACCCACCAATCGTTACAGTCTGGGCCTCAACAACTATGTGCTTCTTATGGAATTGGACAACTTCCCCATATAGTTCCAAAGTAAACTTTGTTTTGGTCATAAGTTACCAGATGATATTGATTCCACTGGGGCTTGGTCCATGTTTTAAAAAAAGTGCGGTTTCCAAAATAAAACCAAAATTATTAACTTGGGGCTAGCAAAATAGCTCAGTGGATTAAAGTGACTGGAAGCAGGTGAAGGGGCTAGGGAATCCATCCCTGGGCCTGCTGTGCCGGCCCATCCCCAGGGCGCACTGAGACAGCAAATGAGACTGGGCATGGTGTCTTGTGCCTATAATTTCCACTCTTGTTAGGCTATAAACAAGGGGATCACTATAAGTCTGATCTAGTAGTGAGACCCTTCCCTAAAATACCAAAAAAATTGATAACTTGTGTAAAAGTCAGTAAAAGAACTAGCCTATCAGAATGATTTTATTTTTCTAGTTTTTGTCCTCAGCCTCATTAAATTACAGTAGTTTTTAATATTCTATGGGTATCATTCCCGTGTAGATGTATTGTTATACCAGGATACTCTTGGACCTCAGAATCATAAAAACCTGTCATGTTCAGCAATCTGACAACAGAAATTTTTCAACATTTAATGATTACAAGAGGATACCTTGAAAGCAGTACAGAATACTGAAACAGCTCAGCAGTCTAAGAGCCTGCTTGACAAGTGTAAGGACCCAGGTTCAATTCCTAGTACTACATGCCATGCCAGCCAGCCCATGCAGTGCCAACCACCAAAATTAGGCATGGAGGCTCATGCCTGTGCTCAGGAAGCTGAGACAAGAGGGTCAGTACAAGTGTGAGCAGAGGAGCGAGATGCTGTATGAAAAGATAAATAGACAAAAGATTAAAATAAAACTAATATTAGTCCACTGTAATATGAAATTTCCAAGAAATTTTCAGGAAAACAATTTTAATTACATTATTTTATGAGAAAATGTAATTTTGTACTCAACAGTTCCTGAATTCTGCTTGGATTTGGGAGCAAAATAACAGGGAATGCTGAAATATGATTGTATATAAGTATAATTTCATGTACTATACATGGCTATCTTTTTTTACTTTTTCATTATTTTGATAAAGAGAAGACCATACTTCTCAATTTTTTTAAATTAGTACATACTAGTCAGACATTTTGATCTAACTCGTCATAAGGAATTTCTACTTGCAATAAGTTTTCTTAATTCATTTTTCTTCATGAATGAGTCATTTTTTTCTTTCATTATTAGCACACTTTATTTTAAGAAATATTTTCCAGCTCCAATGTTACTAGGATGAACCACATTTTTCTCTTAAAGTATTTTACTATTCTGTTTTGTTATTTTATCTTAAGCCACTTCAAACATATTGTTTTTATACGATTAATTCTCAGAAGTAATTTAGAACAATAAAATCAGCAAAGACTACAAAAAGCTTTTTTATGAGGTACACATATAGATATTTACTTCACAATATTGAAATGAGAGTAATTTAAAGTATTTCCACATTAAATCTATGCAAATAATAGAAACCACATTTAAATATATTTAATATGTTTACTGGAAAATAATATTTATGAAAGCCTATTTAGTAAGAAAATTAACATTGTATTTTTACATATATAAAAATGTTGTAATATAAATCAGCTAGATTCTCATATGTATTTCTGCTATTTATTAAACTGTTGTTTTCATATTCTTCAGTGCAAAAGTTCAAAAGTGGCAGTTGCCTTTCCTTTTTCTTTTTTCAAATGTTGTTAATGGGTTATTATGTGCCAGTTTTCTTTGCTACAAGCAAATAAAAGAATTATGTACAGAGTGCAAGGAACATGCTAAGAGCTGAGGCAGTCCAAGAATAGTCTATCACCTTCTTAAAATGCAAGAATACCTTGTGAGTGAAACTAGGCAATCCTGTGAGATTCCCCATAAGAAATCTACATATCTGTGTGAACACCACACTGGTGAGTTGGACCAAGTCTTTCTGGAGTACATCTGTACTTTGTAGCAAAAGTTCCAACAAACTTTGATATTTTGATGATGAGACCTTATTCCTAGAGGAGTCCCTCAAGGAATAATAATATTTGGAGTCACTTGTGCAGCAGATCCCATTTAAGAAAGCCATACCTGGAGCCTGGAGACAGGCCCATCATGCCTAGTAAGAGTGTCTCTCTGACTATAGGTAAAGGATTCCATGATGTGTAGATGTTGGGACAGAGCCGCTGAACTCCTGACTGTGGCAGCAGTTGTAATGGCTATAAAATGACTATTCATTATGGGTTTCACACTTGTTCAATTATACCACCAAGCCCCTGGACAGAACAGCAAATCCTGTAGGACACCAAAAGATGGGAAGACTGCTAGAATATTGTCAGCGTACCTGCAAATTCTGGACCCTTAGCATTTCCAGAAAGTGACACCCTGGGAATAAATACCAGTATCTTTAGCATTTTTTTCTATAAGTTCTCTGTTCATAGCAACATCAGACTGAAGACTCTGCTTCCTATTTTTGTTGGGAGTGTTTTTGCTTGACTTTTTTAAGGTACTATCACAAATAACCACACTCATAAGTTAACAGAAATGCAGAAATGTTTGAGGTTGACAATGAAAATCTGTTCATCTTGAAGATTACACATCATCTTGCAGCCAATCTGCCTTAGTCTCTTTACGATTCTTGCCAATATTCATGATGTTGGCTCCAATAATACCGGTTCTACTGGACTGCTCTTCTCAGGAACTTAGACGTTAGACTGCCAAATGTTTTCTGTTATTCAAATGGTTCTTAAAAGTTGTTTTTTTCTAATTTGATCTTTACAAAAATAAGGAAATTTTGTACAATATTATTTATTTTGTTAAATATTTTCCTATGAATGATTTTGTGCCATTACCTATTGGTCATTTGGAAGATATTTATTTACTGATTTATGCTACGTTTCTAAATGTTGATGCATTCTGTCATATAATATAAACAAAATCAAATTAATATCATAAATATCATCAGAAAAATATTCCAGGAGTTAGAAAACACTACGCTAGGATAGACGTCCAGTAGTTAGAAAATTTCCAGAATTCACTTTGTAGCTGAAAAGTGAAATTTTATCATTAGCAATAAACACTGTCAGTTTATCTTCAACTGACAAACTGACTTCATATATATATATATATATATATATATATATATATATATATATATATCATGAGTTTCATCAGAAACGTGGTACATCTGTACATAAACTTAAATCATTCTGTGATTCTAGTTGCCTGTTTGTGTTAGCTGGGGCAAGATGGTTCTGGTCTTGTGAATCATTAGAAATAGAGTTTGCAAACAAAAATTTTCCTAATACTTCTGTTTGTGGGTTGAATTATTCTCAAAAAGAAGCATTGCTGGACTGAAGAATTACAGTATCTTAATCACCACAGTTTGACAATCATTCTTTCAGTAAATTAGCTGTTCAATATAAAAATGTCTAGATTAACTAGTGACTTCATCACATGATTTTTTTTCCTTCGAGACAACCACTATGCCTCAATACACAGCACAATTCCTTCTTACTTCATCACACTAAATAATAAAAATTTATTTACTAAAAATTGAGATATCATAAAAATTTTACTTTTACTACTCCATCAAATCTTTTCTTAACCAAAAGTATACTTTGACTTTACTGTTAATGGAGTTGATGCTCAATTTGATGAATACTATTACAGTTATCCATTGATAATTAGGAAGACCCGGTTACAGTGCCCCTGACCAAAACCTATACAATGATATTCAATTCTTTGATACAGATGGTATAGCATTTTTCCAAAACTTAGGGACTTTCATCAATGCACTTTAAATTGCATCTATAATATTCATAATACCTAATGAAATGCAAATATTTTCAACTTATTTTTCACATTTACATGGTTACACAAATGACAAAGAAAAAGGTTAAACGGTCAAAATGGATGCAGTTTTCTCTTCAAATATTTTTGATGCACAATCTAATTTACATAATGTAGCATCTGTGAATATGGAGACATAAATTTATAGTTTGCTGTCACTAGTTTGATTGGTGCTAACGTGAGATTGATTAGTTTTATCTATTATTTTATTTTGTACCAATGTATCAAAGATTACTTGAGTGAAAAATGATGCTTTAGTAGTTCTAGAAAGGTAGTTTTATCTCAAAAACATTCCAATTACACTCAGATATTCTCAATGACACATATTTGTAGTCCTAAGTGCTTTTTATTGACTTTTATTAATTTTAACAAGAAAGAAATATCAACGAGACAGTTTCAAGGAGGGTTATTAGGACAGTTACAATAATTAATACATTGCATATTGTTGTCTTCCCAGTAGATATTCAGAGTACAAGATGCAGACATGATATACTGTGTAAACAATATTAATACAAATTTTTCTTTTCTTGGAACTAAGAGAAAGCAGCTGTATATCTAGCCTAATAAATTTGTATATGCGTATATACTTATATATAAATATAATATATTCATATATATATATATATATATATATATAATTCTCTACAAAATGATCATTTATATCCACTATTTTTATTTTATTTTCTCACAGGTGGGTGTTCTATTGCTGTTAAGGAAGCATTATTTGGACCAGCCTTTAAAGACCTTTTCATACTTGATGCCAATTTAAATATTGGAGGTACTTGTATTCAGCAAAATAACCCAGCGTAGTCCAATAGACTGTAATAGTAGTGTGTTATCAGCAGAATTGCCAGTGTTGGAAGCTGTCGACTTGAGCCTTTCACAGCTCAGCATATTAATCTGACATTACTTTTTATACCTTGTAGTTATATTTTTCTGCTTGGTGATCATGACCAAGTTAAAGCAAGACGCATACAACTAAAAATGTAACTTTTGTATCTGACAAGGTCAGTTGAATCCCCTCAGAATTTAACCTGAAAACATTTATAGTAGCTTGTAGATATTTTGTCAGTATCAGCGATCTGGAAGAGTCACAGCCATTACTTGACCAATTTGCTCACAGTGAAAACCCAAGAGAATTTTTCCTCTCTAAGTGACTCTCCTTAGGCACACTATACATTGTCAGTCCCTTTCCTCTGTGGCCAAATACTATCTGTGAACAGATTTAGGACGCCTCTGAGTTACAGGATGTGACAGTATAGGTTCTCTTTTTCACTCTTCTTTGTGTGTGTGTATGTGTGTGTGTGTGTGTGTGTGTGTGTGTGTGTGTGTGTGTGTGGTACTGGGGATTGAAGTCAGGACAATGCACTTGCCAGGCAAGTGCTTATTCTACTGAGCTATCCCCCTGGCTCAGCATAGGTTCTATGTCCTGAGTCCTCACTGACCTTGAAGCATTAGGGCCAAAATATTGACTATCTTTGTATGCACCTTTCTTCTAATTTTTGGTCTGTAAACTTCAGCTTTTAACCATGCAGAAGGGAAGATCAATGATATTATTACCCCATAACAGAGGCAGTTGATCTTAATAATACTATCTGTCTGAATGTCTGAATATCAAACACCTTAGATGTAACATGAAACAGATATTTTCCATCAATGGTTGATATTCTTAAACAGTAAATCCCTATAGAATGTGAAAAAAAATTACATATTTTTACACAGCAATTTAGAGAGCAAATCATACACAACATTGTAGCAGGACAATCCTGTGGCATTTATTTTCTTTTCTCTTGTTTTAAGTTACCTTTTTTTGTTTAACACCCTAGGTGTTGTTCTACATATTTTGGCAGATGTAATCCTAATAACTAATCAATATTAACTAAAAGTATCATTTTTCTCCAACTATGACCTTTTGTCATAAATCAGGAAAAAACATGTGTGGTTTTCTTCCTTTATGTTTTACCTTATTAGACCATTAGACCATTGTTACTACAAGTGTGCTGGTAACACACTTGCTTAATTCCTTGGTGTAAATATTTGACCAATTATGTCCTCAACTTTTGTTTTTTAATTCACTATATCATTGGCTTTGTCAACCTTTTATATTATTATTCTAATTTTAGATTTGGCATGAAAACCTGTTAAAACAATCTCTGCTTGAACTTTATTGGGATTGCACTTAATTCATAGTACAGTTAGGGATAATGCATAAAGTTTCAACATATACTGTATATCCAACATTCCAACATTTCCATAGTGTCCTAGTTTCTTTCAATAATGCTTTTGTAAAATTTTAGTGCAAGTATTGTGCACATTTTTGACATAATGCTGTTATCAGTTTCTGTGTTACTAGGTGCTTTGTCTTAGTGTTTTAAAACATTTTATCCCATTTTTACAATAAACATTACATAAAATTGAACACTTATTGGGCATGGTGGCACAAATCTGCTATACCCCCACAATGGAGGATGAGGCAGCAGGATGACCCTGAATTCATGATTGGCTATACTACCAGTTAAGTGCAAGTTCATCCTAAACTACTATGAGAACTTCTGTCTCACAAACTAGGAAAAAAAATCCTTTACATATTAATAATTTTAATGACACAGTTCAATAGTGTTAAGTATAAAGCACATAGTTATTAGTCAACTAGCTTTAAATCCTTTAATTTTTTTCTAAAACCATATTCATTACATAATA
The DNA here is from genome assembly GCA_004027025.1 of Myocastor coypus. Taxonomy (NCBI): domain Eukaryota; kingdom Metazoa; phylum Chordata; class Mammalia; order Rodentia; family Myocastoridae; genus Myocastor; species Myocastor coypus. The sequence goes on along the minus strand of PVJA010023848.1, from coordinate 1,587 downwards.
ATCAAATTTAACTTGTGTTCTTTTTCTATTTCATGCTTGCTTTCTAATTCATTCATTTCCGTTCAGGTCTTCATTTTCTCTTTTTGTATTTTATGCTTCATTTTTAAAGACAAAATGTTTAAGGTATCATGTCTGGTATATAGTTTTTTCTACGTCATAAAACAGGAGAAATATATTTCCTTGAAAGAATTCGTTTATCTTTACCTTCTCTATTTCATTTTATCATGTTAATGTTATCTTTCCTTTTTTTCTCTCTTTTTCCTGTACTGGAGATCAAACTCAGGAACTTGTGCTTGCTATGCAGGCCCTTATGCTACTGAGCTATCCTTTTGTCCCTTACAATGCTTTTATGCTTGCATTTATTTTGTCAGATTTTGGTACAGTTACATGAGATAATATTTATTATTGTTCCCATAATGTATATATACCATATGATTTGTTTCTAAAATTTTTCTCGGTGGCTGGGCTGATAGTTCAATAGAATAAATGCCTGACATGCAAATGTAAGGGCCTGACTTCAAGCCCTGATTCTACTAAACAAATAAAAAAAATAAAATAAAAATTTCTCTATCCCTATACATAAATTTTATACCTTCTAAGTAACATTGAGTTGGATTTTCTCTTTTATTGATTATTACCTTTTGGTCATTTATTTGAAGTGTTTTCCTCAGCACAATTTCTATATAGTTGAATTTACATTGAAAGCAATATATGCTGATTAGGAAATCAGATCTTATATTTGTCCCTGGTGTTATTCCCTAGTAATATTATTTCGATAACATGTCAAAATTCCTATCATTTCATTTTCCTTTGCAATAATTTTAGACAAATATACTGGGTTTCTATTCCTCTATTAGTTATATTAAGGTACACGCTACATGTCCCTTGATTGTTACTTTTTAGTAAAAATGAATATTCAATTCAATGTATGGTCACTTTTTTTCTTTTTTATTACTTTGAATGAAAAATAATGAGACAGTTTCAAAACGCATAAATAGTAAATTTCCAGTAATGGATACAATCCATATTGTTGTCTTCATAATAATTTTTCAGGGCACAGGATGCAGACATGATAATTTTTCCAATCATTGTTGATACAAAAATTTCTTCTTATTGAACTAAGAGGAAATAGCTGTATACAAAGTCCAATATTTAATAATCGTAGTGGGGTATTGGCAGAAATGACAATGTCAGAAACTTGGCTTCAGCCTTTTACAGCTCAGCATACTAATCTAGCTTTACTTTCTACGTTTCATGGTGAAATTTTTCTGCTGTGTAGTTAAGGGTGTATTGGTCAGGGTTTTACTAGAGGAACAGAATAGATATAATATAAGGAATGGATATTAACACCAAATATACAATCTATAAGAAATTGTAAGATTGGCTTATGTATTAGTTACTTTTTGCTCGTTGCTGGGACAAATACCCAACACTCAAAATGAAGGAAGGAAAGGTTTATTTAGCTCACAGTTCATGGAGGTTTCAGTCCATATTCGGCTGGCCCAAGGCTGAGTGGAACAGAGCAGAGAGCATCCAGTTCATGGCGGCGGAACAGCAACAAACTGGCGGCAGAGGTAGCCAACCAAC
>PVJA010023847.1:0-32412 GCA_004027025.1 Myocastor coypus | reverse complement strand
TTTTTTTTTTTTTTTTTTGTATCTTCCAGGGTCAAATCCCCTCAGGATTAAATTTGAGACCATAGACAGTACTTTGTAGAACTGTTGTTAGTGTGAGCCTTCGGGACGAGTCACGGCCATTGCTTGGCCATTTTGCTTTCTGTGAAAGCCTGAGAGTCACCCAGAGAAAATTTTTCTCATTGTAATGGAACCGCTGGGAAATCCTGAAGGAATGGTAGTGAAAGGGCCCCTCTCTTAACTTGAGTCAGCAAATACAGGCCCTGGACGATCAGTGTTATTAATTTCCATAGTAACTTTGATGTATAACAATACCCAAGAACTACAAATGTGGGGCATTTTTTACATTCTGAAACGTAGGTATTCAACATAATGCTAGTTTTCTATTGTGAATCTGGGTGGCATTTGTCTGATTTCCATTTATTTTATTGACATCATATTGCTTTATCTGTAATTGACCATAGTTCCAGAATATGTAAAAGTATCTATTAGTAAGCAATTAAAAGTACCTAGAGAAATTATAAAGAAATCGAATACTTTTAATTAGAAAATTTTTGACTCCTCTATAACTAAGTAATAAAGTGAAATAAGCCATGATAACAATTTATTTGCAATTGAAGTAGAGAAATCCATTGTATTTTTTTAATAAATGGAGAACATTCCACTTGCTACTTCGTATGCAAACATTTAGAGACTTTTTAAGGGCCCAAAGAAAGATGAGATCAAGAATATTTCCTTGGAACAGGTTGAAAATTACTAGAAACCTGTAAACTACTGTTGTTCTTAAAATTAATTGGAATTTCAGAAGTAATTGGAAAGTTTTAAGATCTAAACTTTATCTTATTCTGTTCACAAAGACAGATTTTCCTGCAGAGTACTAACATTTCTATCTGAGCATGCCCCAAATCAAGCATAGTTCACCTTTTACTTATTCCTTTAATTCTTGCTCCTGAAGTGGTCCCCATGTTACTGTTTTTTGTTTGTTTGTTTTCTATTTTTTTTTTCTTTAGTCTCCATGCCATCTCAACCCACCCGGGGCCAAGTCTGGCTGTCATGGGGTGTGTTTCTGAGGATTGAACTGCAGTCCTTGTGCTTTGCCTAAGCTTGCCTAAGGAGGTACTTTAGAATCGTGAACTATCTTGCTGACCCCTACCACATTACTTTTGGAGCAACAAACCCACTGTACAATTACAGACTTGTGAAAGGGAGAGAAGTACTGTGTGAGCACATGAAACTCACCCTCTAAAAATGGGTGTAAAACAAGTTTATTTTCCAAGCAAGGCTTGTTGCAAAATCTTAGTATAAACAAGGCAGACCTAGAAAGACTTACAGATATATAATTTTTATTTTGAAAAATGTCAAATACCACATCTTCAAAGCAATTGTATGTCATTAGGTTTTCTTCTCTAGTTATGGAATACTTGTGAAATGCTAAATGCAAACCCTTGTTTGTCATCCATCAACCTGGTTCTAAGACAGGAGGGTTCATTTGACATTGATGACGACATCTGGGGCCTCTAGAAACTGCCTTCAGTGTTAATCCTCCTTTCTTGCTGATTCTGTCTGTAATGAATCTGGGTCTGGCAGTGGCAGAGCCAGCATGCATTGCTGACTCCACCCAGCAGAGCTGATTAGGACTAGCAATCTTATAGAAGGAGCCATTTGCAAACTTCTTTTGTTTAGCTATATACTCTGTTAAAATTAAAGATAGCCATGAATTTTTGCCCTTTTATACTCTGGGGAACTCATATGTGTGAGAAGCCTGGTCACTCTGTTTTAAATCACTTTCTAGTAAGACTTTGTTTTGTTAGATTTTAACAAATTCTTCAAATTCTTATTAGAGAAATTCATCAGTTAAACGGAGTCAGATAGAAAGTATGAAGGTTGTTGCCTATAGTTTCTGTCTAGCAAAAAGCAAGCTGACAGGGGTCAAAGAAAATGAGAATGGTTTCTTACTGGGGCTTGACTCACAGTTAAAACTAATGCTATATTAATGTGGGATCCACTATTCTGCTACTAGGCTATTACACAATTAAATACAGATTATTATAAATTTCTTTATTTATGCATTATTTTATTTTATGTATAAGAAGAGTTTATGTGTGTTAAAGAAAACAAATAAGGCTGTTGCTGTCTAAGGATCAAAAAATGGCGTAGCCACTGGAATAGCTTTACTCAGTAGAAGGAAACTAATGCTCTTTGTAGGGTGAATTATACATAGGATGCAGAGCACAGTTGGGAATTTAGTTTCTCTCCAATCTTAAACAGCTACCAATACCATGGAAGGTTCCCATGGTCTGAATTTACTTACTTGTAAACTCAGAGGTGACTCAATTAATTAGATGGAATAAATACTTGGGAGAACTGTGTTCCTGAACTAGGCCTTAGTAATATTTTGTTGAGCTATCTTGCATAATGTTAGACTATTTCCTCAAACAATTTTCTTACACTTTTGTTTAATTTCTTTCATACGTCAGTTCCAAAAATTCTAGCTTTACATATGTGTGGATGCATATTTGATTCTGAGTTACAGAATTAATGATATTTCCTCGGATTTAGAAATACTCTCAAAATCAGTATTTCGTGTAACAGTAAAAGTAAAGCTCTAAGACTGGGCATGGTGGTGCGTGCCTGTAATCTCAGCCCTTGAGAGGCTGAAAAGAGATGGCTCACTACCAGTATGATCAACATAGTGAGACCTTGTAGACCTATAGATACTATACTAAAAATACAAAAAAAAAAAAAAAAAAAAAAAAAAAAAAAAAAAAAAAAAAAAAAAAAAAAAAAAAAAAAAAAAAAAAAAAAAAAAAAAAAAAAAAAAAAAAAAAAAAAAAAAAAAAAAAAAAAAAAAAAAAAAAAAAAAAAAAAAAAAAAAAAAAAAAAAAAAAAAAAAAAAGAAAAAAGAAAAAAAGCAAAGCTCTAAAATATAATAGTTTGTAAAAACTTAGCTTGGCCAAAGTGGAAAGCTGAACTGCAACTGAAGAGTTTTCTTTTTCCAAGCAGGTTCAACAGAAAGTATTAAAGAGTACCATCTACTCCCACATTATTTCATCAAGCCAAGTCCATTCATGCCAAAACCACAGAACTTCTCATCTAAAGATAAATGACAACTCTTAAACTGAAAGGTTTAGTTCTCTGAGAATAAAATCTGATGGCTCTTCTTTTTTTCTGCTATCCTGAGACACTGCTGCTCCATCCCCTGAGACCTGTGCTCAGCTCTGAGCCTTTGGCATGGGTGTCGACAGAATGTAGTGTTTGAAACCATGTCCTGAGACTGAACCTTTCTTTTTTCATTTAGCAGATGATGAACACAGTGCAAGTCAATGTATCCATTATTTTTTTTTAACTTGGCCATTCTTAATGTCTTCTTTTTTCTGTTAAAAAGAATAGGGAAACTGCACATAACCTGACTTACATTCATGAGGAACATATGTGTGGATTTTAGTACTCTCCAATTACTGGGAGTTAGGCTGCTGTGCAAATGTATGAACCATATTCATGTATATTGACCCTAGAGATGTTGATGACCTATTATTTGGTGGATAAGGTAAGTTATAAAAATGTGTATAATATCGTCCCATTTTACAAAAATGAATTGAAAACACACATGCATTAATGTTGGGAATATTTGTTTGAGCACAGAGGCAGTCAGAGGGATAGAGAGAGAGAGAGAGAGAGAGAGAGAGAGAGAGAGAGAGAGAGAGGGTTGGGGAGGTTTTCTCAGTCTACCAGCTTCAAGTGTGTCTTTTCAACACATGTCCCTCCAAGGCACTGTACACGATCACTTTTCCACATCTGTCTCTGTCCCTTTGATTTTCTTGCCCACTCTGTTTTTTCTATAACTCTTGCTTTTGCTAAATGATTTATTTTACTTATTTAAAAATTTTCAGACTGGTTGTGGTGGTGCATGCCTGTAATCCCAGCTCTTGGTAGGCTATAAACAGGTGGATCACTACAAATCTAATGTAGTAATCAGACCCTAAACATCCTGTAGACTCTTCCTTAAAATATAAAAAATAATTAATTGGTTCAAATAATTATACATCTTTATGAGGTACATTATGATGATTCAGTGTATTTGCACATCATGTTAGTATTTTTTAAATGATTTTAGTACAGGGTGTACAGGGTCTCACTATGTTGATTGGAATCACAGTGATCCTCCTGTTTTCAGCCTCTCAAGTGCTGGGATTACAAGCATGTGTCACCATGACTAGTATCAATCACCATCTCAGCATGCCGTAGGGGCAGGGCTGGCACAGCAGGCTGGGTTATCTTAGTATTTTTCAGGACAATTTCCCACACACATACTCCCACTAGGCACCCCAAACATAATCTTCCAAAAGTGGACAGTGTATGGCCTGTAAATATATGTTGAATCAATAAACAGCAAAACCATGAAAGTCATTGGTCATAAGAGATCATGAGAGATGAGAATTTAGTTCACTATATTTTGTACACTCAGCTGTGTTTGTGTTATGTGAGAGGTACAAATTAGTTTCAAAATCTAGAATAATAATATATCAATTTATTGAAAAGTGAAGCACCTTATACAATTTGTAGTGTATACACTAGGTGCTCAATAAATGACTGCTCCTCCTTTTCTGACCTTTGCAGCAGTCATGTTTTTCCTTCTGTGCTGAAAAAAGACATTTTCATGTCCTTTAAAAATGTGTTTTGTTTTCCTCTGTCAAAGAAAGTACAAAGCAAGAGGAACATGGGTCTCTCACATAGCTAAAACTAAGTTTGATTCACAGGAGAATAAAGTAATGACAGGAGAAGCATGTAAAGAGCAGGAGGGGAAGAAAGATGAATGGAGGGACAAGAGAGGGTAACAAAGGAACAGAGAAGGAGAAAGACAGAGGAAAGGCAGCAGGGAGCTGATGGAAGCAGATTTTGTACCAGGTGCCAGAGCCCAAGCCAGGGGAGGAGAAGGGGCTACATACTTAAAATTGTTGATTACTAGAGGTAAAAAGATGGTGAGAGGGGGAGAGCAATGGGTTTGGGGTGCCTGTCCTTAAGACTCTGGTTATCATAGAGTTGCTATTTCTCAGATCTAATATAGCTCCACATGATCATCTAGTCTACTGCCCTCTATTCACAAATGAAGGAATTGGTTTATGCCTAGCTGTTCTCTCACAGAGCCTCTTGCTGACATGAGCTGGGCTTCTAGAGTTTTTGACTGATTTATGGTCCAGTGCTGAGATTGTGTGTGAGTCTTATACCAACTCTGGGGTGTATATCCTGCATGTAATATAAGAGACAGAAGGAGGCTTGCTTTTTGCTCTTCCTCCTCCTTTTGCCCTTGTTACTTTCACTGTTTTCTGCCACCACGAGCTGCTGCATCCCTGACATGTGACATCATGCTTTAGAGCCAGCTGATAATGGATGGAAACCACACAAACTTTAAGCTAAATAAACCTTTCCTTCCTTAATTTCAGGTGTGAGGCATTTTGTTGCAACAATGAGAGAGAAAAGTAACCAAAATGGTCTTCAAAGCTCAGCCTCCTACATCCTGCACAGACATTTCAGACACTGCACTTTCTTGAGAAGTGCTCTTCACCATGCTTTCTTCCCTGGAAATCGCTTGTGGGCAGTGCACAGTGTTCAGGCCCCAAGATTTCTAAGGAAGTAGCCATTCCCCTGGATAGTTAGAGGTGAATGAATGTATAGTTGCAATGTAGGTGCTGCCTGAAACACTTTTATTTTTTGTTTGTTTTTAGTACAAAGTCTTCAGGGTCTCACTACACAGATTGGACTTGCAGTGATCCTCCATTTTTTTTTTTTTTTTTTTGAGCAGAACATACTTGTTGAGGGAAAGAAAGCTTCTGTCCAAGAGCAGGTTGTCCCCAGGAAGCTGTCTCTTCTAAGGACTTTTATAGAGTAAAACCATGCAATGAGGCAGGTCTAAGGAGTGGAGAACATCGGAACTTGCTTAGGTAGGCACGAGGCAGGACAAAACTGTGGTCAACTAATGAGATTACAAGCACCACTGCTCAGATAAAAATTGATTAAATCCAGTACCAAATAGGGAAGCCAGTCATGTAGCAAGCAGACATGAATACAGGACATGGTCCCTCCTGTTTCAGCCTCCCACGTGCTGGGATTACAGGCACATGCCAACATGCCCAGTCTCAGTCACTGTCTCAGCATGCTGTGAGTGTGGGACTTGCACAGCAAGCCAGGGATCAAACCCCGTTCCCTGGATCTGCTTATGCAGGCACTTCAGTCCGCTGAGCTGGCCCTGCAATGCTGTTTTCTGATAAAAGAGCTGAAACATGATCTCAAAGCCACAAGATGATTTAAGTTGGATTGGAAGGCACCACAGGATCCACCAACTTAAGAAGATACCAAAAGCCAGCGTTTATAGACCTCAAGTCAAGCGGCTAGTAGAGGATGATCTCAGTATAGCATCAAAAGGACTTTTATAAGTGTATTTCCTTCTCCTTACATAAGTGTATATCTCACTTGATGAGACTGTCTTGCAAATAAATTTCATCTACCACTGGTTATTTCTTGCCAACATAGAGGTTTGCTTGGAGCCTTTGTGTTTGATTTAAACCTACTTGTGTTTCCTTGTAAGCCATTTGAATGCCAAGCTGGAGAGAACAGATAACTTAGAAATTTTGTTCTCTAAACTTTCACCACCAGGCTGAAAAGAAAACAAATGTTAACGTCTGCTGTGTAGGCTAATAAATTTGATTAGGAGAAAATGCTTGTGGGTGAGAATACTGGGGTAGGAAGTAGCAATACACTGTGGCCGGTGAGGCAAAGCTGAATGTCAGAACTTAATTGCAAGGCAGGAGGTCATCATCCACCTGCAGCAATTCCCCTGGTGACTTTGCTTTTTTTATAACAAGCTATTAAAGCGGTAGGAGAGCAGTGTTCTAGGTAGCAGTGTTCTAGGTAGCCCGACAGGGGTCCTCTCCTGTTCGCTGGGGTGCTGAACTTCACTGGCCTTCACAGTCTGGGCTACTCAAGTGAGATGGAGAGCATGCTCATTGTTTGGGACCTTAAGGGTGCTGCATACACTTGTCTGGATGTCTTGGGCCAGGATGGGAAGCAACAATCTTTGCCACTAATTAGCTGTGAGTTTGAGAGAATAGAGACAACTGAGTAGAGAGAATCTGTGAATTGACTCTGAGACCACCTACCTCGGAGAAGTAGAAGAACTCAGAGCCCTGGGATTGAAATCATGTCAGGAAGATGAAAGCAGACATATTTGTGGGAGACAAAGCACATCATAGTCAGCCACCATGGCTAAAGGCCTCCCTGATGGTCTGGAGCATTCCTCAGGCTCTATAGCATTCTGTGATGTGTGCTCTCTCCTTCACCAGAGTTGATCTTGAATGATGGTTTGGTCTCACCCATCCAAACCTTCAACCCCCTTTCTGGTTCCTTTCATCCAGGCATCTCCTCTGATTCAACACTAAAGTTTTTTCATTTTACTTCTTTATTTACTATATTTATCTTTTTTTATTTTAAAGCAAAGAAAAATAAGCAATAAAAACATGGTATAAAATTTCAAAACAAAATTGTAAGAGAGTAGCAATGTAACTAATGTTATACACTGCATACTGTTACCTTCAAATTAGTTGCTCATACTATAAGATACAGGCAAGAAACTCTGATCAAACAATATAGACTGAAACCTTTCCTTTAAAAGAACTAATAAGTTTCAATTTCAAATAGGTTTCTGCTTTGTAGAGGATAAAAACCAACCCAGTTCATTTTCTTCAGTTTAAAGTAGGATATATACCCTCCTACTTTCCTGGCAGAAGTGTTATAAAGATCGAATGAGCGGGTGCACGAAGAGGCTAAAACAATGTTTGGCCAACAGCAAGTGATGGCATAAGTAACGGCTCTTTCATGAGCTTGTGCTTCTGGGCTGCATGTGGGCTGAGGTCCAACCAAAAAATTGACAAACCTATATCCAGCAGCTATGGGAGCTGAAATTGGGGAAGCAGGCGTGTGCTCTAAGTCACCTCAGTCACCTCATGATCCGTGACCGGTAGAAGTGCAGTACAGACCTGGCTAGCATTCTGAAACAGTCAGGGTTTTACAGAACAATGCACAAACAGACAAGAAAGGTTAAAGTCTCTTTTCCACAAAGTATAAAATAGTTTGGTTTCTGGTCCTCTGAACTTTTGAATTCTAGCAAGCATGTCACTTCTTCCTGTGCTTCTTGAACTTGGTGTGATTTATTTCTTCTTGCCAAATGAAAGGAATCAGGGAGAGAGTAGACAGCCTGGGGGTGGGGGGCTCCAAGGCAGGCAGTGAGTGTGAAGCTGTAATCCACCATCCAAGTGAGTGTCCGCTGACAAGTAACACAGGAGAGTGCACAATGGCCTTGCACACAACCGGGCACAGGAGCTGAGCCTCTCACCTTTATGAAATGTATTTCAGAGATTTGGGAGCCATCACATCCTTACCTAATTGAGGAAGTATAATCAAACACAGAGGTGTGAGTTATCCCTAAGGCACAAAATATGATGAACACATATATCAAAGACTAATTTTCAAGACAAACAGACACTTGAAAAGGTCATCTGGCAAAAATGGAATCTGGCGGTCGTGAGAGCAATGGGAACATGATCAAGTGAGGTGTCAAGAACATTTGTAATCAGCTCCTTCCTCCAATTCTGACAGAGGAAGGACTCATAAATAAAAGGCCAACTGAAGCTCAGTACACTTGTGCTTTTCAGCCTTAGCAAAAAGTTTTCTGCATTGAAGTCAACTTCATTCACTTTGCTTCTTTAGCCATTTAGCTTTCCTTCATCTAAAGCTTGCTGCTTCGCAGACATAATTTTCATCAGAAACAAATTTTATTCCATGGTTCTCACAAGCCAAGTATTTTTCAAATCTTTTTGGCTTTTGACCTTGGACTAGCTATAGCCTTTGTTTCTGCATGTGCCTGCCCAGCAGGATGTTAACATAAATGCTCTCCCTATCCAAGTGGAGAGCAGCTCCTTGCATAACTCTCCTGGAGCCAGATGGTCTGGTGACTTAGTACCTGCCCTGAAAGTGTCAGAAACTTTAAATGCAGTTATGCATTTATTAGGAAAAGACTCACAGATGCTGGTTCTTATGCATTTTTGTTCTAATTTGAGTTTCAAACAGAGCCCAACCACAATTTTTCCAAAGGCAAAAGCATTGGGTTGTCCATGTGGAATGCAGAGTTCTGTCGCTGAGATGCCCCCAGAAGGATCATGTGTTCAGAAGAAGACTTTTAGAGGTGATTGGATCACGGTGCACTGATCAGTCTGTGTCAGAGGATTCATGGAATAATAAGTTCAGTGGCTAAATGTGCCAGAGGCAGGACCTGGCCAGCCGTGAGCCCCTGGGGGTGTGCCATGGACAGTATAGCTTTGTCCCACTGCTCCCTTTTCTCTGGGGTTTCTGACTGCCATATGTTAAGTGCCTTTTCTTCTCCCATGCACCTTTGCCATCCTGTCTCTGCTTTAGTGTGACCTGACCATGGGCTGAAACCTAGTCAAAAGAAGCCTCTTCTTCTGTAAGTTGTGGGCAGAGGGTATTTTGTTCTCACAACAGGAAAATGACTAAGACATGAGGATTCACAGGAACCTTGGAAAGGAATTTGGCCCAGAACCTTTGCTTTGCAGCAAGCCAGCCAAGTTACAAAAGAGACAGGCAGGAGGGGCCTTGGCTTGGCAGATTTCCCCAGAGCTCATTCTGCTTATTCTATAATTGGCCTGTTGGGGTAGAAAACTTGAGGCAGGACTTTTCCCTTGGAATTGTGTAATGCAGACTCTCCTTTTACAATATGAAACCAGGGAAGTTAAAACTTCAAGAAAGCATAATTTGACAATTTTCAGAGGTAGGAATCAAAGGCTCAAGGGGTAATGATTTGCCTATGCTCTCACAGTGGAGTTCAGATTATTCCTGATGTAGCCCATGTCTTAAACAAGGTGAACTCAAGAATAAAGACCCAAGTATGATACTGACATTGGGTAATATAGGTACACCAGGCTTCCTTCTTACTGTTTTTAGTGAAATTAATTTGAGAATTACTTCGATCAATATTTAATCTGATTAACACTTAATTTTATGGCACTTATTTGATGAGTTGATATTTAACTTGATCAATACATTTCATTTTATGTGTGCTAATATTTAACTTGAAGGGTTCATACTATTAGTATTATCTTCTCTCTCTTCATGCTTTTCTTATGACAGACATCTGTAATTAGTTTATAAGCCTGGAAAAGATGAAATCATCCTATGAGAAAGACTTTTGCAAAGGTGACTTCACTGGGGAAGCTGGTGTGCCCTTCAGTGAATTTTCATAGCAAGAATCATTTCTCCGGATTGGAAACTTTCTCTGTATCACTAGTTAGCTCAATACTGGATTTTCTGGATTAACTAATTTTTATAAATCATTTTGTGTCTTAGAGAACTTACCTGACTATACTCTTAGAACTAGAGGATGCAGCAAACCACTTTCTGGGTTTTATCACAAAGTTTCATACTTATTCAGATGTATGTATTTATGAATATGTATATTGCACTTAGTATTCAGCATTAGAATTACTTATTGAGAACTTTACTCCTCATCACATATTGAACTAAACTTTGCATTGTTTATCTAAGAAGATGATATTATTGCATTTTTTTTTGACATTTTTGAGACACGGTCTCACTATGTAGTGTAGGCTGGCCTTGAATTCATGGCAATTCTTATGCCTCAGCCTCCCAAGTGCTGGAATTGCAAGCATGCTCCACGGTGCCTGGCTGTTGAACATTTCCTAGAAGAAAACACTGAGGTCACTGAGAGGCTAAGTAACTTTCTTAATGTTACATGGCTAGCCAATGGCAAGATGGCTTGCTGAGTCCTAAATGCATACTAAACTGAATGCTATAATATTCTCTGTGAAGAAGTTACATCTTCTCTTACACTCAGATATGACATTTTCAGAGGAAGCTGTCCAATCTTTAAAATTTTAAGACACCTAATTTTCACTAACAAAGAAAGTGCCCACATCTTATTACTTGTTATGTCCAGGCTCTGCCAATTATAAAAAGAAAAGAATTCAGTTCTTGCTCAGAACAAATTTAAAATCTGTTTTTTCCTAGGATTAAAAGAAGTCTGTAAGAAAGGAATCAACCCATCAAACATTTAAAACTCGAATATCAATCCTCTTCAGTCTCTTCCTAAACACTGAGGAAAAGGAATAGTTTAAACCCAATTTAGGAGGTTGTATTTACCTTGATACCATAATCAGACAAAGGTTTTATAAGAGAAGAAAATTTCCAGCTAATATCCTTGATAAAAAAAGATGCAAAATCCTTAGTAAAATACCAGAAAACTGAATCCAGCAGCACAGATATAAAAATGGCTCAACACATACAAACCAACAAATGGATCCACCATATTAAGAAAATAAAGAATAAATGTCATATGATCATTAAATAGATGGAGAAAAATTATTTGTCAAAATTTGACATCTTTTCACAATTAAAAACTCTCAACAATTTAGGTATAGAAGGAATGTATACCACTGAATAAAACTTATATGGAACAAGCCCACAAGTGATACTCTTAAAATTTGAAAGGTTTTATGCTAAAGACAGGAACAAGTGCCCACTCTTGTCACTTCTATTTAACACGGAAATGGAAGTCCAAGCTACAAAATTTAGGCAAGAGAAAGAAATAAAAGGCATCCAAATTGGAAAAAAAAATTAAATTGCTTTGGCTCACAAACAAAATGTTCTTATACATAGAAAACTTGAAGGGCTCTAACAGAAATTCGTTAAAATGAGTAAATGAATTCAGTAATGTTACAGGACACAAAACTAATATCCAAAAATCAGTGGCATTTACATGGACTAACCATGAATTCTCTCCAAAATAAATTAATAACATTCCAAATAATAAATCACTTAAGAATAAATTTTGCTTTTTTTTTTTTTTTAGCTGACTTCGCATTTCTACTCCTGTAGATGAAGCCAGGAACCTTGGCTTATGTTCCCAATGATTTTACCAACCCCCATATGAGTGTTGGATCCTGTCTCAACCTCAGCATGCTCACAATGTGGCTTTAGTGATGAGATCTAAGCTTGTTCTACCCTCTGTAGCTCAGAAAGGTGACATTGCATTGGTAGTTAAGCATGCAAATACTCTGAAACCTAATATCTGGGATCCAACTCTTGGCTTTGCCAGTCATTAGGTTGGTAATAGAGGGTTTGTTCTTTAATTTATTTTGCTGAATAATTTTTGTCTATGAGATGGAGATATCTAGCTTAGTAGTGCCTATAGATTTTAGTGTAGATTAAATGAGTTAATATAAAAACAGTGCTATAAAGTATACATCTCTCCTAAGGTATCCAGCACTCAGTAAAGCTATTGAGAACTGTGGCCTAGCACAATAGCAGTGGATCTGTGTATGTTGCATAAACATCTTGTCATATTTCCTTTATGAGCAGTTCTCATTACTGACCATCAATACATCAGGAGTCAGGGAAAGCCATTCCACACCATGTCACAGCCACAAAAGATATTAAAGTTTGCCTAATACAAACTCATTTTACAGATAAGGAAGCTTATCTTCTTTAGAAGAGATCTATCTCTTTAGATTCTGTCCAGTATAAAGAGGTGAAGTTGCCTCTTCATGCTCATGAGGTTAATTAGTGATCAGCTCAGAACTAATACGTCTTTGACTGTATAAAGGAACAGACAATTTAAATATTATTCTATCTGTAATTTTTATTTATGTTCATTAAGAAGCAATATTAGATAATAAAGGCACTCAATGTTACTAGGTTATTTCTAGTATAGAAGAATTGAGTATGAGATATTATTTAATGATTTTTGGAATATATGAATAAAGAAAATAGGGACATCTAATTTTCAAGTTTTCTTCATATATACCTCTTGAAAGTTCCTGGTAATATGAATGCAAAGTGGAAAGATCCTTTCACCAGTATTTCCCTGAGTCTGACACAGCTCAAACTCCTTTGCATGAAGGGAAAAGTAGTTCCACAGCTTATAGTTCATAACTTAAATCTACATTTCCAAAGCCCAGGAAAGGAAAGTAAGTTGAACTTCTCTAGTAATAATCATCTTTGGTGTACCCCCTTGGAGAAACCATGGCAGGAATGAGGAAAAAATAGATAAAAGAGCTGGGTCAAGTTGAGGCCTCTTTACCTAATGAGCAATAGCAGTAGTGGTGTTTGTTTGTACTCTTGAAAAGTTGTATCTGGGCCAGCCTGATAGCTCAGTGGTCCAAAGCACCTGCTTAGCCAGAGTGCAGCAGTCAGGATCCAATCTCTGCTGTGCCATGCCAGCCCAGCCCCTTGGGCACACTGAGACTTCAATTGAGACTGGGCATGGTGGCGGGCAACTGTAATCCCAGAACTGGTATCTCCATCACTCCATCACTAGAAGTCCAATCTATGTAAACAGTGAGACCCTGTAGGCCCTGTAGAAAGAAAAAAAAAAGAAAGAGAAAAGGAAAGGAAAGGAAAGGAAAGGAAAGGAAAGGAAAGGAAAGAAAAGGAAAGGAAAGGAAAGGAAAGGAAGAAAAGTTAGCATCACAAGGTACAAAGTTGCCTAGTGACTAAGGGCTGAAATCGTCCAGGCAGGATGCTTTTCTCAGGACTGAGGTCATTTAACTGCTTTAAGCACTGTGAGCTTGTCCTACCCTCACTTGTATGACCAATTTCTAGCTTCAGCCACTTCCAACAGCACTAAATTGTTTCCATGTTCCACTCAATTTGCTTCTGTACTCCTGGCTTTTATTTCCATCTTTATTCTTCATTTTGAAAATGTAGATGTTGACTTCCAGCATAGGGTTTTTGTTTTGTTTTGTTTTTTAGGGCATGATCTACTGGGTGTTTAGGATCTATGTAGATTGGACTCCTAGTGATTCTGCTGTTTACAGCCTCCCAAGTGCTAGGATTACAGGCACATGCCACCATGCCCAGTCTCCACCACTATCTCATCATGCCCCACAGGCAGGGCCAGCACAGCACCACAGGGATCAAACTGCAGCCACTATATTCTGCCTAAGAAGGGGCTTTACTCCACTAAAGCATCCTTAGTGTCCTTGTTTTTTTTTTTTTTTTTTTTTTTTTTTGTGGTACCAGGGATAGAACTTAGGACTTTGTATTTGCCAGAGGTTTGTTTTTAAATGTCTTATTAAATGTCAGAAGTTCTCCTCTCAATGGCTTGGAAAATGGTTGTAAATAGAAATTGTTTTTAAGTTTCCAGTTGCATTTAGCTCTAAGGAGTAGATAATCCTAGCTCCTGTGATAAGTCTTCCATTTATTATGCCATAGTTACCAAGGTAGCTAAATCTCAAAGATGATCAATTGCAGTTGTTTCATATTGAAGTTGAAAACACCAATTTCCAATTCCCAAGAGTAAACGATGTTAATTCCATCACCATAACTGTATGATAGCACTGTCAGAAAAAAATCTGTAACTTACTCATTGATGCTTGCACTCTACAAGGAAACAGTCATTTTTCAAGTTAGATTTTTATAAACTTTCTCTCTCTCTCTCTCTCTCTCTCTCTCTTTCTTTCTTTCTTTCTTTCTTTCTTTCTGCTATGGCTGGTTCAACCTGCCCTGTGGGTGGTGCTGGTGCAGCATGTGGTGCCAGGGATTGAACCACAGTCCCTGCAGTTTCCTAACCTTGCCTAAGCAGGCTCATTAGACCATTGAGCTATCTCACCAGTCCATCAAATTAGACTTTTTGAGTTCATTAATTTGGCATTGTTTGAGTTCCTCGATTACTCCCGAGATATGCTGGGAGAGATTTAGTACTGTATTTTCTCATCACAAGAATTTCAGACATCACTGGGAGATGCCAAGTTCATAATCTCTACTTTGTTTAAAGACTTGCATTCTACTATTAATGAAGTATTTGTGGAAAACAGAAGCTACTTAAGTTCTGTAGTGAGTTGCTTATATCTCAATTTATGCAAGTCTATGCAGAGAAAGATCAGAAGCAAGAGCTGCTGCACAGCTGAAGAAATACCCTAAATATGTGCTACTGTGAGCTTCATCTCTACTTTTGTGATCAGCAGAGTAAGGGAAAGGTAAACTCTTGGGAAGGAAATCTGTGTGTTGTTCCTCTTGAGAGGGCTTCCTAGAGTATAAATAATTGGAATCATCAGAGGCTCTCTCTCCCTCTTGGTCTCTGTCTCTGTCTCTGTCTCTGTCTCTTTCTGTCTGTCGGTCTGTCTGTCTGTCTGTCATATATATATATATATATATATATATATATATATGCATTTTTTCTGTAATTAGGACAGGGTCTACAGGGTCTACAGGGTCTCACTACACAGACTGGACTCACAGTGACTCTTCTGTTTTCAGGCTCCCAAGCACTGGGATAATAGGCACACACCACCACACCTAGGGTCCTTCGCTGTTTCAGCACCCAGGAGGCTGGGCCTGCACAGCGTGCTGAGGCTGTATATTTTTGGTAAAGTTTGTTGTAAACTAGATGTTCTCCATATAAGCTTAGCTTTAAAAAAAAAAAAACTATCACAATGCAGGGCTGGGGAGATAGCTCAGTGGTATAACTGATTATTTGGTAAGTGCAATGTCCCAAGTTTGATCCCTGGTACCACATGCTGTGCGAATCCAGAACACTGGGACACCATGCCTGCCTTGAAATTGGGTGTATTGGCATATGCTTGCAATCCCAGCTCTGAGGAGCCTGAGACAGGAGGATCACTATAAGTTCAAGCTGTGTAGTAAGACCTTATATCAAATAAATAAAATTTTAAAACAATTTTTTAAAAAATATCACACTCCACCGATGGGACATACTGCAAGGGTGACTGAAGCTGGGCATGGTGGTTTGCAACTGTATTTCCAGCACTTTGGAAGGCTGAAAACAGGCAAATCACGATGAGTTCAATCTATTTAGAGAGGCCTGGTAGACTCTGTAGATGCTGTCATAAGTAGATAGATAGATAGATATATAGATAGATAGATAGACAGACAGACAGAAAGAGAGACAGACAGACAGACAGACAGACAGATAGATAACTACCATGCTGGCCCCGGCCCCAGGGTACACTGAGAGGGCAATTGAAACTAGGTGTGGTGGTGCAGGCTTGTAATTCCAACTCTTGGGAAGTGGTACACAGGTGGATCACTAAGAATCCAATCTAGTAGTAAGACTCTGATTACCTGTAGATCCTTACCTAAAAAATACAGAAAAAAAAATAATAAAACCACTTCTAGTGAATTTTTTTCTTTCTTTCTTTTTTTAGCAGAATACAATTATTGGGGAAGAGAAAGTTTTTGTCTGACAGGAACAGAAGTGAGGGGCAAAAGGACAAGCAGGTTGTCCCTCTCTTGTGTGTTGTTTTCTTAATCCATATTGTATTATAAATTGAAATTTGAAGCATATGTTTCCCTTTAGTAATTGTGGCCAATATCCATGGTTTGGGCTTCCCTTCAAGTATGCCTAGGATATACAAGTGAACTCAAAACTGAAATGAGAGTATAAAGGTCCCAGCAAATAATCCAGTGCAGCCTTTTCAGGTAGCAAACAGATGCATGGACGACCAAACATTCTATCATATCTATACTTTTTAATGTTATAGAGCCAAAATTGTATTCATATGATATGTAAAAATCCATTTTGAAATAATCTATTAGGGCCGGGCGTGGTGGCGCACGCCTGTAATCCCAGCACTTGGGAGGCTGAGGCAGGAGGATCAATGCGAGTTTGAGACCAGCCTGGGCTACAAAAGTGAGCTCAAGGCCAGCCTCAACTGCATAGCGAGACCCTGTCTCAATAAGACAAAAAAAAATAATAATAATCTATTAGGTTTGCTTTTTATATATTTCATTGTGTGTGTGTGTGTGTGTGGGACTGGGGTTTGAATTCATGATCTTGTATTTGCCATGTTTCCCTTTTAAAAGTTACAATACAAGGATATATTATTTGGCTAGTTGTGTAAACCTAAGCATTTGAATAGATTGCAAAATAATTGATGCATATTCACGTTTCAACCAATGTAGCTGTCCTTTAATCATTTAAAATTACATTATTTACATATGTTTAATTTTAATTGTTTAATTTGTGATTTGCATTGTCCCTTAAATCACACAAGATATTGAGTACTATTAAGGAAGAATTATAAAATAATATTACCATCTATTAATAGATGATTAAAAAATGGATGAGTAGATAGTTGGATGGATGCTGCATAGGGGAGAGACACAGTTTCTTTTATATTTCACAAACAACACTATATTTTGCTGTAGAGTATGTGACTCAAAATAAACAATACTAAAATAGAAATAAAGATTTTGTAGGGTGGGAGGCATAGTCCCCTATTCATGACACAAACACATTTTAGGAAACTAGGCCTTGTGGTGGCTACATTACTAGGTAACCGTTATGGTTTATTGCTACATATCATATTCAAGAACCTTTGAAAGGTGAATACATTATTGGGACATTATGTTTGAAATGCTGTTAGGGAGCGGGACCAGGCAGAGGAGGTGTGTTATGGTTTATGTCTAGTTGTCCCCCCAAAGCCTCATGGAGTCATTGGGCGGGGACTTCTAGAGTTTGAGACTTGATCCATGATCCCTGGGATTACGGGTTTTAGTACTGATGGGATTATGGGTGGAAGTACTTCTGGGATTATGGGTGTAGCCTAGGGTGGGAGCTAAGGCGGAGAGCCTGAATGTAATATAGAGAGACAGAGAGACAGACTGGAGCTCGAGCTGGTGCTGCTGCTCTGCTGCCCTGTTTGGTTGGCTGCCTCTGCCACCATTTTGCTGCTGTTCTGCCGCCTTAAACTGGATTCTCTCCACCGTGCTCCACTCAGCCTTGTGCCAACCGAATATGGACTGAAACCTCCACAAACTGTGAGCTAAATAAACCTTTCCTTCCTTCATTTTGAGTGTTGGGTATTTGTCCCGGCAACGAGCAAAAAGTAACTAAGACAAGATGGATCACTGAAGGTGGAGTATCTGCCTTTCTGGTACCTCCCTTGACTTTCTCCAAGATGTGGGGTGAGTAGCTTTCCTCTGTCCATGTACTTCCAACATGCTGATTCTGCCCTGGACCCAGCTGTCTATGGGCTGAAAACTCTACAAAACATGAAGCAAAATAAGCCTCTCCTTTAAACTGTGGGTGTTGGAAATTATGCACAGGTAATGAGGGATATCACTAACACTAAATATGATGAGTAGCCTCTTTCTGCTCTGTACAGACATCAGGACTAGTGTTCATATTTTACAGAAATTATTAAATTCCAGATGCTTACACAGCCGGTCAATGAAGTATACAAGATTTACTAGGTTTGTTTTATGTATTTTAGGGAAGGGACGACGGGGTGTTCAGGGTCTCCCTACTAGATCAGAGTCATAGTGATCCACCTGTTTATAGCCTCACAAGAGCTGGTTTTACAGGCAAGCCACTATGCCCAGTCTTAATTACCATTTCAGTGTGCCCCAGGGGCAGGGCCAGCACAGCAGCCTGGGGATCTTACCCCTGGCCCCTGCACCTGCTTGCAGGCTGTTTAATCCACTGAGCTATTTGTGCGACTCTCAAGATTTAGTAGGTTTCTATGACTCTGGGATTACCATACTATAAGCGTGTGTATTTGTGTATGTTTTTATATTCTCTATATGTCTTTTAGTATTTTAATTAATCCCTGAGAATTGGTATTAGCAAAAAAATAAATTATTTCATGATTTCCTTCCAAAATTAATTTGGAAATTAATATGACTCTTTTAATTAAAATCATGATATTAAACACTAATATTAACCTGAGCTTGGCAGCTCTTTGTATTAATTGCATAGTTGGTGCTAACAAAGCCGTATCTGAATGTCTAATGTAAAAGAAATAATACTTGAGAAGAGATTTTTCTCTGGGAGGAGAATTAAAAGTGAAAGACTCTCACTAGGTAGGAATTTTTAGGCTTACAACATATAAGGGAAATTACATTGGCGTCTGAAGAAGGAGCTGAGAGACATCTATTGCACCGCTGATGTCTTTGCTCTATAAAATCATGTGAGTTATGTCCTTTCCTTAGCAGATTTATATTATAATAAGGTCACTATTTTTATCCTGAATATAATTATTCAAAGCTGGTCTTTCCGTCGTGACTAATTTGGGTTATGATGACTCATAGGTCTCATCATTAAATAAGAAAACATGTACTTTAAAGATTGGCATAGTTCCCCCTTAGCTCTATATCTTTTTACCTAAGTGTGTTGAGCAAAATATTACGAGTACTGTATATAACTACTTTGTCATTATATAAAAGGGAAAATTGTTACCATTGACAATTCAGGCTTACTTACCACAATTTGAAGCCATGTCCTTGTTGCTAAACTACTCAGAATCATACAGACTGACCTCAAGCCAGGTCATACCTCTAGTACAGATAAGCCCAATGGAACTTTTTTCTCCCCTTAAAATATAAAGGAATCTTCAAATAAAGAGTGGACGCTATTTTCCACCTTATTGCAAACTGCCTCATGCAGGAGGGATTTGCACAAATCTATGAGGATAAAAATTATGAATTTCTCACAGCGTTGCTGAACAGGTAGGACAAATTTAACTGGCTTTTTAAGTATCTCCCTGTAAGGATAAGGAAGGAAATGAAGTAGTTTGTCAATAAACCCATACTTATTAATCCACAATGCCACCTAACCCTAATTAGGCTGCAAGCCCTAGACGGCTGTAGGTTTCTGATTGTTAGGGTGCATTGGGGGCAAAGATCTAAATTGACAACATTTTTTCTTTAATGTGTTTAGTACAGAGTCTACAGGGTCTCACTATACAGCTTTGACTCATAGTGATGCTCCTGTTTTCAGCCTTCTAAGCACTGGGTGTGCCACCACCCAGTCTCCAACAACTCTTTTTTTTTTTTTGTATTTGGTACAGGGTATGCAGGATTTACAGGGCCTCACTACACAGATTGGACACGTAGTGGTTCTCCTGTTTTCAGCCTCCAAAATGCTGGGATTCCAGGTGTGCGCCATCACACAGTCTTAATCACCATCTCAGGGTGCCCCGGGGGTGGGGGGCAGAGTCAGCACAGCATGTCAGTTATAGAACCCTGGTCGCTGAGCACTGCCCAAGCAAGCACTTTAGTCCACTGAGCTATCTGACTGGTCCTTCCGACAACTCTTAAAACACAGAAAATAATCAACATTTCTCCCTTCTGTTGAATATAACCATGTGACATGTAGTGACATTTCAGTCCATAATGGATCCATGTAAGATAATGATATTGTTACAATATTATTTTATTTTTTATGTATTTTGTGCAGGGTCTCACAACACAGCTTGAGAGTGATCTTCTTGTTTTCAGCCTCCTTAGCTTATGTTTACACACACACACACACACACACACACACACACACACAGGATAGCTAAGATAACTGCACTACTAATTTCTATTAGTTCATTGAAAGGAACAGTGCTTATATTGTTAGACCAATTTTGCATGCCTATGTCTGATAATCTGAGCAAATACTTGGAAGATAATAATGTACAATATAATAACCATTATTAATTACCTATCATAATGTTCAGAAATTTTTCATGTTTTCTTTTCTTTTTATTTTCTTTGAAATAGAAAAAAATATGCAAATATTTTATGTCATGGTCACATATGGTAGTCAGCACAGGAAAATGTTGGACAGTTTTGTAGCCCAGGAGCAATAGGTTATAGGTTATAGCCTAGGAGTCTGGTAGGCTATCATCTAGGTTTCTATAGCTATACTTTTGATATTTGCACAATGATAAAATCATTTAACTCATTTCTCTGACATGTACCCTTGATATAAAGAGACACATATATGTTATTCTATTTGATAAGTCAAATTTGGGTAAAATTCCAGCTCTGTTACCTGCTTTTTGTCCTGTAACAAGTAACTCATGCCCTCTTGTACATGGAGGGAAGAATACTACTCATTTGCCTCACTTGATCCACTGGATTCTGATTGACATAAAACCTACATGAAACAAATGTTGGCTTCTGTCATAGCTCAGACATAATACTGCACAAAAAAAGCTAGCCATTCTTATATTTCATTTTGGCTTAAATTTCAGAAGGGTTTTGTTACTCATAAAAAAAGGATAAGATTATTTAAAAGATTTTAAAGTAATATGTCGCAGTGGATCAAATTTACTTTGATAATATTTGAGTTACACAGTGAAAAATGGAAAATATTTTTAAGAATGAATATAGAGCAGATGCCAGACTTTCTTCTCCTGGCCTAGTAAATAACCTTGTCAATAGAATTAGGGGTGTTGTGATGACTATTTAATTAAATGTGTTGTGAATAACATAACCTCATTATATAAATACTAGTCTTTAGAACTGGGTTAATGCTTCACATGTAGAAATTATCAAATAGAAAAATAGTAATCTTACATCTGGAGGTGGCTCTGTGGTCATAAAAATTCCCTTACTAGGTCAGCCAGATAGCTCAATAGGTTGAAGTGCCTGCTTAGGCAGATACAGGGATCCAGGTTCAATCCTAGGCATGCCGGGCCAGCCTTGCCACCAGGGCATGCTGAGAAGGACATTGAGACTGGGAGTGGTGGTTCATGCATTTAATCCCAGTGCCTGGGAGGCTAAAAACAGTACTATGACTCCAATCTGTACAGTGAGACCCTGTAGACCCTATACTAAATACATTTAAAAAACAAACAAACCAAAGAATTCTCTTACCTTCATAGACTCATTAATGGGATCTATTGTTTAACGACTCTATCCATTCCATCCCGTTTTGCAATCATCACCATAGACCACTTAATCAGCCAGCAAATTTGAGTCCGCACCCCCAGGAAATAAGAAATTTGTTTTGGTAAGGGTTTTAGCAGGGATGTGACCTTGTTCATTCCTATAATACTCTTATACTGTAGTTTAGAAGTCACCCAAGGGAGCTGGTGGGGTCAGGTGGAGCCTACCTCTGAGACTTCCAGACCCAGAGTTTAGTCAACATTAGGCATCACTTCCCATTGCCTCCTATTCGGTATGTCCAGGGCGTGGCCACCATTACATGGCCCTGTGATGCTACACTACATTTAATTGTTCCTAATATGGTTCTCAGCCCTCTGACCCTCACAGAGCAGAGGGAGAACAATTCTATCAGCATTTGTAGAGGTAATTTATAACTCCATTTCCACTAACACTCCCTCCTTGCCATAATGTTCCTGAGCTCTCCTTCTGCCCTCACAATCTATCCTTTCTGTTGCAGTGTCTGCTCTTAGTCTTTTTCTGCCACTTTCAGCTTCTTCCTCGCTTCTGTCCACTCTACCCTCTGCAGTTCAGAGTCCATCCTAGCTGAAATCTCTTTCCCTTTTCTCTTACAGAACCTTGGTTCTTCACTCCTCATGCTACCTCTGTCCAGGTCAATGGAATAAGTGTGAGGATGCAATATGGAACAAGAGCTCATCTCACAATGTGAAGTAAACATACATGGACACCTCAGTCTGAAACTGAGCTTCTGTTTGCATCTGAAGCATTGTGATAGACACGTGCTCAACCTTTGATCTTGCAATATGCTCAGTCTCTAGTGTGACCAATAGCACAACTGTGAAACAAGAAAGGAAGAGTATCCATCTCCCCTTAGGATGCCTTTATTCAAAATGTTTCCCCCCAGTCAAAAATTTAGAGGGATAATTTGCATGTAGATAAATTCTTTTTTACACTTTCACAAATATTTTATCTATCTATCTGTTTATCTATCTATCTATTTATCTATCTATCTAACTATCTATTATCTATCTATCTACCTCTATTTATCATCTATCCATCTATCCATCCATCCATTGTCTATCTATCTATCTATCTATCCATCTATCATATATTATCTGTCTACCTCTATTTATCATCTATCCATCCATCCATTTTCCATCTATCTATCTATCTATCTATCTATCTATCTATCTATCTATCATCTATCTATCATCTATCTGGTACAGGATTTCCCTACACAGTTCATCAGACTCACTGTGATCCCCTGTTGTACTCCCCAGCTCTGGGACTACAGGCATGCATCACCACATCTAGTCTCAGTGGCTGGCTCAGTGTGCCCACAATGGGGCTAGCATAGCATGTGGCCTGGGGGTCAAACCTGGGTCCCTGCACTTGCTAAGCAGTCACTTAGACTACTAAGCTATCTCACTAGCGCTACACTATATACCTTTATCATTTTATTTTTCTCATCTAAAAACCACTATTTCCTTGTTTAAGCATTCAAAAAGTTCAGTTTAAAAAAAGCACATTGAATTTTGATGTTTTTTGTCTAGAAAAATGTTCTCTGACATAATTGGAAATATCTTACATTGCCTTAAATTGATGCTTAAAAATGAGTATGATACACAAGAAATATTTGATGTTTCTTCATTGGCCTAAGTGGAATCACTTTTCAGTCACTGGTGTCCTCAAATAGTAACACAGCTCTATGAGGCACAACCTTCTTTGTTCAGAAAAACTGAAGAAGGCTGGGTGGGAGGGTGGGTGGGCGGGCACTACTGTGGTGAACACCTGTCACCTGTGCCTCTTGCCTATGAAAGAATAGCCCTTAATATTTTAAATGCCAAAGACAATCCCCTGAATTCTTATCACTGAGTCAGAAAAGCATGAAAATGGTATAATACGTAGTCACATTCATTATGAGAAAAACCAGTAAATTAATTAACAGAACATTCTCTTAAGATTGAGGTGTCAAGGCTATCTTTATAATTTTTCTTTCTTAGTAAAAACGTACATACAGGTTCATACTAATAATTGGTTTCAATAAGTGAGAGTTGAGGTGGTCTTTGATCATCATATTTGATACAAGTGGGTGTCAAATGGTAGAGAGATGTCTTTGTAACCCTGACTGCAGTCCACATGGTAGCCCACATCTAATGTACTAATGTATTAATAACAAATAATGTATTACCAAAAGAATAGATTTTCTCTATAGTTGCATATTATTTTAAAGTTAGAACTTACAACTATCCACTAGATTCTACATTATCTAATGAAATCCATCCTACTGACAATCTTAATAAAATATTGGCTCTATTATATTTATCTTATAAAATATCATATTTGCTGTGATAACACATGGTTTTCTCAAAATCTGTCAAAATATAGAATATTCAAAATTTAACGGGGATATTTAAAGGTGTGTGTATGTATATCTTTATGTATTACCAGCAAACTTTGTGGTTTACTTTCAAGACTTCCAGATTTAGAACAAAGTTGACACTTTGAAAGTAGAAAAACTGCACTGAGATGAATGCCTTAAGGTATGTACTCTTGTTTGTCACTGAGGTTATACTACTTTACCTCACTCAATGCTCAGCCACCCATAGTGTCTTCTGAGTCCCTATGGAACACCATGAGTATATTTCAGCTGGACTCCCCTGTCCTCAAGAACTTCTCACAGTTAACTGTGGAAATAAATGGGAGCAACATTTGTGATAAAATATTAAAGCTTTATAATGAAAGGATATATAAAACAAAAGAGCATGCAAGAGAAGTGGTTTATCATACCCAAGGAAAAAATTACCGAGGAGAAATTTAAATGAAAACAAAACTGATCAATTATCATTTGAGAGTCAAGGAAGAGACCTTTGAAACTTTAAGGTAGAAGAATAGCACAAGATTATGTTCAGAGAAGGATAAAAGCACCCAAGGGTCGTGGGTGAATGTATCAGGCAGGGATCCTTTCAAAGCCGTGGCAAACAAAGAGCACAATTCTCTCCTAAGGAATCACTCATCATTCACTCACCGAATTTTCATTGGGGAAAATTTTTTTTTCATTGAGTGCCACAATTAAGGCATTTGCACAAAACGTTATCTTATATACAAAAAAAAGCAGAGTTGCTTTCACTTCTCCAGGGAGCTCTATTCAGATGAAGAGGCATTAACAAATGCACCAGCTCTCCTGCTTGGGGAGGGGTGTGTACACGCGGAGGTAGAAGATACAAACGAAGAACAAAAGCACTGCTGCTTGCAGCACTGCTCTAGAGGAAACCACAGCTGAGCTCACCGCACAGACCCCAAGGACCACACCACTTCACTGTACACTCCATTCATTCATATTCAGTATGTTCCTTGGAGGCATCAAGAAAAATTACATCATAATTTTCCACAATCAGAATAGCACTCACGGTCATCATGCTCCCTCCTTCCCAAGTTACTACTGAAAACTAACAAGGGACTTTCCTCTTCTTTTGAAACTGAATTTCAGGACTTGTGAGGCAGTTAGTTTGCTCTCATTTTAGAAAGCTCTGAGGTGTAAAATCCTGCATATGCTACACTGAAATCTGCCTCCCTGATAACTTCCTACCATGGAGGAGGTACTTGGATGATGGAATAAAACTATGTCTTCTACTGTCAGACCTTGGAGTAATAGCTGATATTAGAGAAGGGAATAGAAAACTGTGCCTGTGTGCGTGGCCACCTTAAAGACTTCTGCTGTGCATTCGGAATACTCCCTGTAGGTGCTCTTCCTCTCGCTTTATAACTGACTGTGTATAAGCCAAGCTGCCCATGCCGGATTCCACAGTAATGGGGCCCTGACATATTTAAATATATAACTCATAATCTCATTTTATTCCCTCCATGGAGTGACAAAATGTTACACAGCTAGCCTTAGGCCCATCCCGGCACCATCGAGGCATAGAAATTGCCAAGGTCTTCTGGGGTAGTAGTAGTAGTAGGGCCACTTACAGTCAATCTCTCCTGTGGAAAGGATAAATTCACCCTTAAAATAAGTAAAGAACAGCAAATTGGCTGTTTATGGAAGCTTAGATATTTCCTAATTCTGACCACCTTGAAAATTCTTCTATTTTCTTATTTTTATTGATGAACCTCTCTCTAACTAAATCTGAAAGTGATAATGTTGCACTCTGAATATTTCGCCAGTGTTCCTTCCATAACATCATTCTGTCTTCCACACATATTTTTTAGTTGGGGTCTCACTGTGTTGTCCAAGTTGGTCACCAACTCATGAGTTTTAAGTGATTCTTTAGCCTTAGTTTCCCAAGTAGCTGAGATGGCAAGTGTACATCACTGCCCAAGACTTTCTTCCATGCATTTTCAGTTATCTGAATATATTCTGACCTTTTTCTCTGACTTATGTGTTAGCCAGCATTTCGCTAGAGGTTCAGGTATAATACAAAGAACAGATATAACACAAGATGCACAAATGTACAAGAAATTGCAAGATTGGCTTACGATGGTCAGCCACAGAGTTGGATGAGGAAGGATGTCAGAGCGTGTCTGCACACCTGAAACTGAAGGATGCAGTCCCAAGCTCTGAAGCTCACTGCAGCATCTGTGTGAGTCTCTCTCAATTGGCCTATGGGTCTATGGCGGGAGGCCGAAGAATCTGTAATGTAAGCTGCAGGATTCAAGCCAGAGGCTGAAGAGTCTGCCCTGGAAGTGAGGAGATGAAGTCCAAGCTGACTGCAAAGACTGAAGTACCTCTAAGGAAGCGGAATGACCACTCTTCCTCAATTCCTGAATATGTCCTTTCTGTGCTGAGTCAGTCTGGGGCAGGCCCTCCTGTACGGTTGGGTCCCAAGGCCCAGGGAGTAGAACAGCTCAGCGATTCAGCCAGGTAGACACAATGTATAGATCACTGCACTTCATAAACCACATTATTTGTGCTTCTCCCTCCCACGCAGTACTTCATGTACTCTGCCAATCCTTGTGTCTGCTTTTCTCCTCTAGTAAGTCTTCCAGGTAACTTCTCCTATGGTCCTTATAAAATCCAATACACTTTCTCAGGATCCATCATGGTCCATAGGTTCTTTCCTAATTTATCCACTTCTATCATTAGATGCTTAAGACCTACAACAGTATACTTGCTCAGTGCTTGACACATTATATAGACAATTGACTGAGCAACCAACTGAGAAACTACCCCAGTCCACAGAGGTGCCTTGCACAACAGAGGAAAACACATTTATAAGCAGCCAAAGCTGCAATGGACTATTTCATTTTAAAGGCCTCATCTCTTAATACTTTTAGAATACAAATAAAATTTCCACATGAGTTTTGGAAAAGAAAAGCGTTTAAATCAAAACAGAGAATTTTGTTGTGGCTGTTGCTGCTGTTGTTATTTGCATGTTTCAAAGGGAGGAACTATTGGAGCATATTTAAATTGTTCTAGAAAATAGCCAGCACAAGATATTTAAAAGAAAAGAAGAAGAGAGAACCAAACAATATAAACAGGTAAGAAAACAGGGAAGGAGGTGGAACAAAAATTGGTTGGGAGCTTCAAAAGTGTGAGGATAAGGTCCTACATTTTAAAGATGAACATTACTTTATTTCTGCAGTCTAAATTGTGTCCAAATGTGCTAACTAAGAGATACACCATAGTTTCCATTACTATTGGAAATTTGGTCATTGAGACAATAAAATATTTAGCAGGATTAATTACTGGAGAATGGGGTTAGGACAAACTGTGGATTCTTACCTTGAACTATTTTAGTTCCACTTTGCTTATCAATGAAATGGCAGCAACATCTGTAACCAAAAAGTAATTAACAATATAGGGTTTAGTACAATAAAAATTCCACCATGGTATATGGGCTTTTTTGTGTGTGGATGTAATTTCAAAAGATAAATACTATTATGTGGGAGTTTCTTGAATTTATCAAAGTATTGTGTTGGCCTAACTAAAGGGAATTCATAAATAGGAAAATTAAATATTACAGCAATATGTATAATTTTTACCAAATTAATACATGGCTTTAAAGAAAATTAAATTTGATAGTTACAAAGTAATAGTTATCAGTTTAGCACCCAGAGTTTTAATATGACTGTAAGACTATAGTTCTTCAAACAGCATAAAAGGAGTAACGAACAGAGAGTAGAATCAATAACATGAAATTTTAATAACAATGCCTGGCAAGTGAATATGTCCTATACAAATAAAAGTACTTACAAATGTAATGATAATAGTTGACAAACATCTCATTCTTTCTCTGTACTAGCTACTACTCTATAAGTTAAGTCTGTGTGTTAACTAATGTAGTCTTGTAATAACATACAAAAGCTTTCGCAAAGCAAAAGATACGACAAACAGAATGAAGGTATAAGCCATAGAATGAGAAAAAATTTACCAGCCATTCCTTAGACAGAGGACTAATGTCTAGAATAATAGATCTCAAAAAAATCAAACCTTCTCAACTTAAAGACCCAATCCCAAAACAGGCCTGTGAAGTGAGTAAATGCTTCTCAGATGAACAAACTCAAACAGCAAGTAAGTACATGAGAAAGATGTTCAATCACTGGACATTTGAGAGATACAAATTAAAATAGTCCTAAGATTCCGTGTCACTCAGAAACAATGGCAATTATCAAGAAATCAATCAAAAACAAAAGCTGGTGAGGCTGTGGTGGAAATGTAACTCTTTTTCACTGTCGACAGGACTGTAAATTGGAACAATCATGAAGGAAATCTCTGTGTAGTTTCCTCAACAAACTATAGCTAGAGGTCCCATTTGACCTTTCTAGATATTCCCCTTCTAGATATCTTCCCAAAAGCGTTAAAAGCATCATACCACACCTATTATCTATCTATCTATCTATCTATCTATCTATCTATCTATCTATCTATCTATCTATCTATTAATGGCCTGCTCAGCCTGTCCTGGGGGTGGGGCTGGTACAGCATGTGGTGCCTGGGATCGAACCTGGTTGCCTAAGCTTTCCTAAGCAGGTTCTTTAGACCACTGAATCATCTCACTGGCCCACACACCTGTTATTTATAACAGCACAGTTTATAATTGTTAAATCATCAAAGCAACCTCAGTGCACATTGACAGATGAATGGATAAAGAAGATACAGTTTCTATATAAAATAGAATACCACTTTTCCATAGAGAATATATTTGAGACATTTTTAGGTAAATAATGTACCTTGCGAATATATGTTTAAGTGAAATAAATCAAACACGTTGAAATATTCCACTTGCTCTTGTGTAAGAAACTCAAAGGATAAATAAAGATCAAAATGGAGAATAAATATGGGGAACATCACCACAAAAAGAATAAGGATCCCTGCATGGCTTTCTGGTACACAGCAGTCAATCTTTGGCTATGGCCTGGTTACATGATATTTTTAAGTATCTATGGTACAGAGTATTCACTGTGCCTTTCCTGATGTAATCATAAGAAGTCAACCCACAAATTAACTTTTTCCCACATTATGTTGCCAGTTTAGAAAGATTTAACACTTTAAGAGCTACTGTTCCAGTAACAGTTACTAATTACTACAAATTTAAAAATCAGCATCTTGCACTAATTCTATTGCTCATTTATTCTATTTCTCTAGAGGAGCAGAAACAATATAAATAATACTCGGTTATACAAGGGGATTCATCAGGTAGGCCTATAGGGTCAGAGGTGGAGGAGAGCCCAGGAGTTGTTCCTGTGAAGCAGGAGACTCCACTTGGCAAATGAGTGAATCCAGCTCTCCACTGGAAAGCTGCAGAGTCTGGTAGCTGCTCAGCTTTCCCAGTGAGAATTACCAAGCACACAGTATCAGTCCAAGTTTAGAGGCCCAGACACCCTAGATAATCACCATTGCAAGCCTTTGTGGGAAAGCCAAAGACACCACTGACAGAAGCCGGTGGCAGCAGGGGCCATGTCTGCTCAGGAAGCCAGAACAAACGGGATCGTTTCCTTCTTCACTCCCCTTTCTACTCTGTGCATGCTACTAGCTTATGCCTGTCTAGGTTGAGGATTTCCTTTTGCCCTACCTGTGGGTCACCTACAGATACTCCCAGCATTGTGCTTTACTAATCTATCGAGCATTTCTGCATCCACTCAGACTAACACATTACAAGCAACAATCACATCCAAGTAGTGGTGCTTCTGGAGAAGGATCAGTTAGTTCTGCCTCTGCATTGCATAGTTATTTCCCATTCAGATGATCAATTTTTAGTTTGCATATTCTCAGCCTACCTCTCGGTGCTGTCTTTTTACACATGGGGTATAGAAATGAAAGGCAGAAATAAAATTTACTTTCTCATTATGGAAGATCAAGGGGTAGACCAGATCTCAAAGCAACTTTTAAAGTGACCCATCTTCCTTTAATGGGCCTGTTCAATTTTCCAAGCATTTCACATGTCATAGACAATTGTGAGGATAATGATTGCAATTCACATGAATTTTTAAGTGAAAGCAAAAAAGCAGAAATTAATTCTAAAAATATCATCATGTTATTTATAAGCTATAGTAGAAATAATTATTCAGAAGCAGAAGCAAAATTGCATCTGACTTAATTTTTGAACTGTGGAATTATTGTTATCAATGCCCCAACTTTTGCACTGCTGTGAACTTTACTTTTTCTCTGGTTTCTTACTTCAACTTGTTCCCTTTAGGCATATCTCCCTCGAGTAGGCTACATTAGAAAGGCTGAGATTGTGTCAATTTTTAGTTGTAATAAGGTGATGTGCTTTATTTGGCAATAAAAGCTAGACAGTAGCTGGCTGTATAAATTCATTTAAAAATAATCTTGGCAGACGAGTGAATCCAACCTACAAAACAAAACTTGAGCAGAACTCAAATGGCTGCTTTGGGACCCACTGAAAATTGTGATGTTCTGAATCATCCTTCTCAGGATTCACATGCTGTGAATCTTATTTTGCAGGAAAACAATACAGAGAAGCTTTTTGGAGGGCAGTAGTATTGACGATGTAAGGGGCCAAAACATGTGGCAAGCTAAGGAGCTCTTCCTGTCCTTATTATTCTTGTAAACAAGACTGTTGATGAAATGATTGCATTAGTAAAGAATCTCCATCAGTCACTTTTCAATTGTGTAATATTACAAATGGAGGCTATGCAGCTTAGATTGAATAGTTTCACCATCTGTTTCATCAAAGGACATTTGGGAACGTTTTAGATGCTGTGTAATCTTCTATTATGTGACTTTCCCGCAAAGGACTCTTTTTTGCCTCTCAAATAAACTATGTTAGATAATTTTAATGATCGAAGAAAATGAGCTAACAAAAGGAGTTGCATTGCTAATGAAATTGCTAATCAAATCAAAGGAACAATTTTCAATATATAATAATACTCTTGACCATTCGTATAAGCAAAGTAATCGTTTCACAAAGGGAATAGTTCATTCAGATATGTCAAACACTGATCCTTTCGTACAGAATTACATTGTACTTGTGGAAGAATTATGGAAACAGAATACAGATGCTTGGAGAGTATGCAATTCATAAATCAACAGAATGAGTAGCAGTGCCAGAATTTGATAGTTACTTACATTACATTGTAAGGTACCCCATAAGATTTTTCAGTCTTCCACCTGAATATGCGTTGATGCCTATGAACTCTGAACCTGAAATAGATATTTGTCAGCTGCCCATGACTAAGACACTTTTTATTGTTTTAATCCAATACCAGCTGTTAAATACTGAAGCCAATATAAAGAAGATACTGAGAGCATTATTGTTAATGTAAAATATATTTTCTTCACAAAGCTTCGGTTTGTTGAAGTAAGGTTGATAAACAAAAGGCTTTTGGAATTGAAAAAAAAGATTTTTCAGGTCCCTGAGAGTGTGAGAGGCATTTATACCAAACAACCAAACTACAGGAAATTGTAGACATATTTCTCAAGGGATGTTTTCAAAATTGTGTTACAAAGTGAACCAGAATCTTTGTAGTCATACAATTCAATCATTCTACCAATTGATTATTTGATTGTAAGTGTTGATTTTTTATTTAAAAAAAAAGAATGTTTAAAAGAAATAAAATTTTAAAAATTCAGGGTAAATCCTGAGGGGATTTGACTGACCTTGTCAGATATAAAAGTTACACTTTTGTTATATAGGTCTTACTCTAACTCGGTCTTAACCATCTAACAGAAAAATCCAACCACAAAGTACAAGAAGTAAAGCCATATTAATATGCTGAGCTGTAAAAGGCTTAAGTCAACAGCTTCTGACATTGCTAATTTCTGCTCACAACTCACTACTATTATAGACCATTGGGCTATATATACAGCTACTTTCCCTTAGCTCAGTGAGAAGAAATATTTGTACTAACAGTGTTTAGAAAAGTTATCATGTCTGCATCTTGTTCTCTGAATGACTACTATGAAGACAATAATAGGTAATGTATTAATTATTGTAACTGTCTTTTTTTTCCTTTTTTTATTGTTTAAATTTAATGCGAGTTATATTACATATTTTCATCATCAGATCAGTTTAGATTAATACATATAGGTATATAAGCTTGATCAAACAATTAAACATTAACCCTTCTAAGTCAACATTATTATTATTTTTTTCTTTTCCCCTTTCTTTTCTTTGAAAGTTGACACATTGCATATTGTCCTCACAATTGTTCTACAGAGTACAGTGTGTGGGCATGACCCACCTCCCTATTGATGTTGCTTAGAAAAAAAAAAAAAAAAAAGAAAAA
>PVJA010023846.1:12197-32650 GCA_004027025.1 Myocastor coypus | reverse complement strand
AATAAAAAAAAAAAAAAAAAAAAAAAAAAAAAAAAAAAAAAAAAAAAAAAAAAAAAAAAAAAAGTCATTGATGGGAGAATGTTAACCTAGAGGCACAGAAGCACGTGTAGGTAGGTCACAGGTTCAGAGAGGCCCTGGGAGGAGAGGAGAGGGTAGATTGTTTTCTGTTTGTGCCATATAGATCCTGGTTCTTTTGCTAGCACAATAGAATGATGACAGTAGGTAAATAGCACATAAAATCATAAAACTTTATAGGACACTGGAGAGGAGTGGCAGTAGCTCGGAGGATATTCAGATGGGGTGATGCAGATGACATCTCAGGAAAGAATATTTAATAAAATGAATGAACCAACAGCCAACTCAGTGAGGCAGGGAAATGGCATCTGTCCAGGGCCCAGCGACAGGGAGCAGCCTGGGTAGGGTTTAAGAGGTGAGTGGATAGTGTCTGGTGACTCTAGGGCTGGCTTCAGCAGCACATTGAGTTAAATGCTATCTATACCTTATGCACAGGACAAATGCCTCCTTCACTGAGATGTAAGATTTAATCAATCAATATTGGGAAAAATTACTTTGATAAAAGGTAAAATCTAAACACTAGAAGGGACTAAGAGACTTGAGCGCATCCCGATGGCCCCAGATGGCACTCCCCTTTTCTGAGTCCTGGCAGCAGTTGCAACCTCTCTAAGCAAGTGTGCAATACCTTTTATGGAGGGAGAGCTCCTGGCAGGGAGGCAGGGAGGAACAACCTCACCTGTGCTAGGCTCGGTTTATGTGCAAGGCTTAGAAGGGACGGTTGGTTGGAAGCTTGCCTTTTGGAATAATAGGGGTGAGGTGTGGATAACTCTGCCAGTAGAGGCAGATGCAGCTCTTGGGTGATGCTCTCTGAGTGGGACGGCTGCTTGCCTTGGCTGCCTGGCAGAAGTGTGCTTGCTCAGGAAGTGCAGAGTGAAGTGACACACTTGTGTCCTGGGGGGAGGCCTGGGTAGAGGCTCTGCAGGTGTGTAGACTCACCCACTGAGGGCCCATATCCTGGGCAGACAGACCTCAGCCAGGGCCTGAGCCTGTGGCACGTTCGTGGCTCTCTCTGGGTTTTCATATGACATTCAGTGTCCACTAGGGCATCTCAGGGCAGAGCATGATACCCCGTGGCTTGTGGGGCCACCCGGGAGGGGTGGACTGATGGCTAGCCCTGCTTTCAGGGAGAGGTCACCGCATAGGTCTGTCCCATATACAGTAGCAACCCAAGTAGGTAAAGAAAGGTAAACTGTGCTGTCCATGAATACTGTACAAGGAGAAGATAGTATAGTCCAACTGAACAGAGATTAATAGAGAGATTCATGTCTCTAGCTTTTCATTTTCCTTGTTTGCTTTTCCACCAACATTCCCTCAACAGAGAGACTGGCAAGTACAGTGTAAAAAAAAAATCAACTATTTTTCCCTTTAAAAATACTTTGTAAATAGAGAAGAGACTTCTGTGTGTTTGGAGCAAGAGTCTGGCTTGTGTCTGCTCTTTTCCTACTGTGAGAGCATTAATTCACTCTCCTAGGATATGCGCCCTTCCTAGAGGAGCTGGTCTCCTGCAAGCTGTTTGGCAAAGGTAGTGCTCACTGCAGGTGCATTTAAGAATCAAGTTGAAAGATCTCAAGTTTTTAAGAGAATTTTAAGTCAGAATGTTCTGTACTTAGTCGACCTTGCCAGCATCATATATGAATATCACATGCTGATGTGTGCTGTTCGACACTTCTCAATGCATAAGTGCAAACAGATAATTTGTCAAAAGTATCACAGATCGGTACTGAAGCTGGCAGTCCTTGCACATGTGATTTTCTCAGCCACACATGACAGTAGAAGGAGCTTGGGCATTCGGGTCAGGCAAACCTGTGCTGGATTCCCAGCCTAGAGTAGCCATCAGAGCTGGCCTCTGGCACCCTGCCCTGGATTCCTGCTTTTGGGAGGGTCCACTCCTCGTGTTCCCAGGACTGAAAGTTCAGTAGCTGCTGGATGTGTGGTTTTAGCTCCTGGGCCTGGGACTGATGGCTGGGCTTTCCAGTCTGGTGGCAAAGGACGGGGCTGTCTCATGAATCCAGGCATCTCTTTTGTTCAGGACCGGAACCAACGTTCCAACATCTAAATTTACAGGATTGTGTTACCACGCGCTTCCACCCTTTGCTTGCTGCTGGTGACAGGAGATGATGAGAGAATGGAAGGGCTCTTCCTCAGGTGGAGTCTGACAGGGGACCTATAGGAAAGTGCACTCCTGTGCCCGGGGCCGGGGCGGTTTCCACCCCTCATCACATGTGGCTTGGCGGTACGCTCCTGGACTAGCAGTGTGTCGGGCTGCTTTCACATTGCTACAACCAAGTCAGCCTGAAAGGAAATCTTGGAAGGAGAGCAGGGAGTGATCAGATTAACAGAAAGTAGCTCCCTTTTCTGCATTTATCAGGCCTTTAAAAACACAGCTCTTGAGTTGCATTATTCAGGATGGCGAGGCGTATGGCCAGATGGGAAGTTAGGTGGTTCTTGTGCGCCATTGTCTTCTGTGTCACTCTCTCTATCTCCCACTCCTTCTGAGGGTCCCCTCCCCACACCTGGCTGCTCTATAAGGCCACATGCTGCAGCGCAGTCCTTTTTCTCCTCACCTCTTCTCTCTCTGTTCCCTTTGAGCAGTGTAAGATTACTAAGATTCTGTATTGTCCAATCCCATGCTGCCATCGCTGCGTGAGTTCTGCAGTTGGTTTCTGCCCACAGAGGACCACTGAGTTTCCGGCTACCTATGCCCTAGAGCTGTAGCTGTCAGACACCACTATGCTTTGGGTAGAAAATGCCCAAGGGGGCAGGTCTCTCTGAAGGACGTTAGGGTGCGTGTGAAATGAGGGGAAACTCCACTTGTTTACTAACCTACAGAGAAGTCTTTCTATGAACTAACCTGCAGGGAAAGTAAATCATTATCAAGCATGTTTGGTATCATGTTACTCCCGGAAGCCTTGCAGAACCGAGCCCTACACATCACAGGAACTCCTGGCAAAGGGTCCACACACTCTCAGGATTGACTTTCAACTCCTGAAGTTGCATGCTGAAACCTTGCACAAAAAAGCACTCACTTAATAGGGGCATGGTGTGGCCTATGATGGATATTTGGGTGTCAAAATTACTGCTGAAGCCCAGCAGTCTATGATATTATGGGCTGAGGACTAACTCAGGGCTGATGCTCTTCTGGACAGCATCAGAATTATTAAGAACTGGCTGATGAAAATCTACCTGTAGTGAAATTTTCCCTTGTTTGGTTTTTAGAGGAGCTCAGTAGAAAAGTTATATCGATGTCAGCTGATCTCTCTCCAGCCTGTGACATCATTGCCTGCAACTGTAGGCATCTCGATATTTGATGAATAATCCTATCTCTTCTGGCTAACCTTGAGGAATAACATGGCTATTTAGAAAATGGTACAAACTTCTGAGGCAAAGAATGCTACATGTAATTTCAAGATGACTAGTCTTCAAACAACTCCCTCAGCTTGAACTCCAATTAAGGAGAAACAGTTAAGCATGTTGGCATCGAAGAAAAAAATATTTCAAATCATTTTCTGATCTTGCTCACATCAGTGTGTCAAAGTTGAAAAATTAAACATAATGATGGACTCGATAAGTAGGTTTATTATATGCCTTTTGGTCATGCTGCTTGATGAGCTGACTAGAGTTTCCTAGGACTTTCTTTCAAAGTTGTTCTGGGGGCAACTTTGAAAATCTTAGAAAATTTTGGAAACACAATTCCTATACTGCTTGTGAAGACTATAATTTATTTTTTCAAGACAAAGCACAAGCTGGCCTTGAACTCACTATGTAGTGCAAGGTAGCCTTAAGCTAGGGATACTCCTGTCTCAACCTCTGTAGCCCTTGGGGTTACAGGCATGTGCCACCATGCCTGGCTAACACTTTTTCAAATAAAACTTTCTCACTCATAAAAATCATTTGACTATTTATGTCTTTCAGTACACTTTAGGTATTTATTATTGAAATGTGTACCCTATAAATCTGTTACACAGTATATGGAAATTTTTTCTATTTTATCCTATAACAAATATATTCTATTTTGCTATGTTTTTCAAATAATTAATGGTGATTTTACGTTAAAGGTTTTTCCCCCCTCTAAATAGATTTGGAAAATTGTTAAAAGTCAAGAAATAATAATAATAATAATAATAATAATAATAATAATAATAATAATAATAATAAAAAGCCTGGTGTGGTGGTGGGTGTTGAACATCTGTAATCCCAGCACTCAGGAGGCTGAGGCAGGAGGTGGGGGGGTCACTGGAGTTCTAGCCAGCCCAAATGGCATAGTGAAAGCCTGTCTTGGAAAAAAGACAAAAAAAAAAAAAAGAAGTAAAGCAAGAAAAAAAAATGCAAAACAAAAATTCCATTTATCACATAGTCACCCCCACCCCCACCACCAGCCAGAAAGTCCAAGAATCTTGTTCAGTTTTGTAGACTCACCAGCAAGCACTTGGGTTCTGTAGGCCCTTGCTATCTGTGCATGAAGGGTGGGAATAGGAGGATTTCTAAGATCTCTCCAGCATTACAACTTGGATGATGGCATTTAATTTGGCAGAGCTTCCAAAGGATGTGCTCTGCATTTAACCACTGCCGTTATGGATCTGGAGAGACCTCTTTTCAGGAAATTCCCCCAAGGGAAAATCTTACTTGCTAACTGCAAGGGTATCAGTCTGTAGTGGGCAGGTTTCTCTCTGGTGGGTCAGGAGTCCCACTGTGAGGTGCCACACCAGGACCTTAAGGCATCAGGGGCAAGTAACACAGAACCAGGAAGTGGTCAGCAGCAGCGTTATTCACAAAGAGGACCCGCAAAAACTTCCCTTTCACATTTCTCTTGGTTGCACTGTGCTGAAAGATCTTTATTTGGTTTTCTTCAACTCTGTGTGCAAGCCATGGTATTTACAGAAATAGATGTGTAAAAAAAAATAAACCAAAATGTCACTTCCTGTAAACATTCCTTAAGCTGCTAATTGTGTTAAATGTTTTCTTTACTGAAGCAGGTAGATTTAGGACATGGCAGTCATAATAAGCATTTGCGTAAAGAATAGATTTTGATCAAGGAAGTCTCCCATGGGCTCCATACATAATCTTTACGCTGCTGGTTTTCCCAGGGCAAAACTTTCACAAAAGAAATAAACCACAGCTCTTGAAAGGGAATATCAGTAAAAGAAAACAAAACAAAGAATAAACACAAAATCAAACAAAACCTTAGCACAAAAGCTGGTCTAATAATGCCAACTGCATGTTAATAAAACCCTACCACACCTAGGTGGTAAATCCCGCCAATCCATATCCTGGAAAGACTTCTGACTAAGCAAAGAAGAGCAACTACGACAAGAGGCAGTCATGGATTTTAAATTTGTAAGCACTGACTGATCCAGGAAGCCTTACACCAGTTTCTATTCTAATGCCTCCTACTGGAGCGTGATTTATTTTAATCGTACAATCTCTGTCTGTCAGCAGCAGCCTTTGGTTGGTTTGCTAGCCAGTGGGAAATGCTAGGAGGATCCTTGTTTAACCAGTTTTTAATGACTGCATCTCTTTGCCACCCTCACCATCATGTATTTCATTTGCATTCAGCACTGAGGTACTTTACCCATGATGCTGTTTAAGGATATGTTGTATCTGTAATGATATAATTAAAATGTGTAAAAGGGCAGTAATTATACAGGAAATCAAAAATCAAAAATCTTTTATTTCTGTTCCAGGCAAGTATCACTGGTCATGGTGTTGCAAGAGTGGCCTTTTTCTTGTGGGACTATTGCTCCAATGATATTGGTAACAACACATTTGGTGTTTTGTGTAAAAGAATCTTACTAATTATCAATTTGTCATATTGAGAATGCCCATGCTCAGTAAACACTGGCATCCAGTATATATAGAGATGCAGATACTGTGGTTAAACAGACCGAGAGATTTCCCATGAAAAACTGATAAATGTGTGTTTATGAAAATGTTTGTCAGTACCACTCTGAGTGAATAGTCCTGCCCTAGGTCACGAGAACATAGAATAAATAGCAGTTGTTTTTATTTTGTGTGACAGTTTTGGAGTTAAATGTTAGGCTAATTACTTTGGTTACATTAATGCCTAAACTGACTTAAAACAAGTTAAAGCTAGGCATTTGATGATCCTTTGTTTGCTCCATCCAGTTATTTTACTTTGCCAGACCTGTTCAGACTGGAAAAAGGCAAAACCCCAGGGGCCAGCTGTAGACCTATGTGGATTTCCCTTTACGCTGACAAAGAAAACTCTTAAATCATGAGATTCCACCCTAGGGAAGGCAGTGTCCTTTCTGATGCTAATGCAGTGCCTTCAGCGTGTTCAAGGCTGAAGAAGCACAGAGCTTAGATGCAGGCTGGCCAAGACATTTCCATCTTGGCACTCTGTGGTCTGAGGGCTTTCCACACATGAGTCAGCACCCACTCCTTGCTCCCTTGCACCCCTTCTGCCCGGGGGTGTTAGGGTTGGCAGCACCAGCCGTGCTTATGGGGACTGTAGGTAGCTTGTCTTCAGATGCTACCTTCTCTCTGATAATTTTCATAAGCAAAGCCATGCCTATTCGCATGAAGCAGAATCATGAAACAATATGTAAAGTGAAAGCTGGTAGCTTCCCTCTGCACCTTGAGGAATCCAGTGTTCTCTTCTGCCGTTTGTTCATATGTACAGGCAAATATGTGCATATGCAGACTTTTGTTTGGAACTTTACAAAATGAGAGTGTCAGTTACTTCATTTATTTTGTAACAATATAACCTTTCTTTTGGCCAGTAGATAATGAAACATTTTATTAGCTTGTTTATCATAATTACAGTTTAGTCCACTATTACCCTTTTAAAATAACCCGTTCTACATGGAGAAATTAAAAAAAATAACACTACCTTTATTGAGCTATGACTTCCATATCATATGGTCAGACCTTTAAAAAAAAACTTTACTTATTTATGTTATGGCTAGCTCAGCCTGCTCTGGGGGTGGGGCTGGTGCAGCATGTGGTGCCGGGGATCGAACTGCTGTCCCTGTGGTTGCCTAAGCTTGCCTAAGCAGGTGTTTTAGATCGCTGAGCCATCTCACTGGCCCTGGTTGGCCCTTTTAAAGTAGGAAGTGTCCTTTAGTATATTCACAGAGCTGCAGGTATAACTCACCAGAATGCAACTTGAGTTCTTCATACTTCGGCCAGCATCCCTTACTCTGTATTCCCACTTTTCAGCCCCTAATATCCAGTAAAAGACTTCCTGTTTTTATAGGCTCGATGTTCTATAGACTATCTAATAGGATCTCCCAATACGTATCCTCTTTTGACTGGTTTTGTTCCCTTGGCATAACAATTTCAAGTTTTCAGGGCTGGGCAAATAGCTCAGCAGATTAAAACTCCTACATATAGGTGCAGGGGTGGGGGCTTGATCCCTTGGCCTGCTGTGCTGGCCTTACCCCTGGGGTGTGCTGAGACTGCACTTGAGACTGGGTGTGGTGACGCATGCCTGCAATCTCAGCTCTTGGGAGGCTGTAAACAGGATGATCACTACAAGTCTGATCTAGTAGTGAGACCCTGAGCACTCTGTAGACTGTAGACCCTTCCCTAAAAAATACAAAAAAAAAAAAAAAAAAAAATCAAGTTTACCACATTTTATATGTGTCAAGCTGGGCATGGTGGCTCATGCCTGTAATCCCAGCACTCAGGAGGCTGAGGCAGGAGGATCGGCGTGAGTTCGAGACCAGCCTGGGCTACAAAAGGGAGCTCAAGGCCAGCCTCAACTGCATAGCGAGACCCTGTCTCAAAAAGTCAAAAAAAAAAATATATATATATATATGTCAGTAATTTACTTTTTTTTTTTTTTAAGTAAATGAAAAAAAAAAGTAAATGGTTGACATTTAATTAAGTGAGTCTACAACATTTTGCTTATACGTTCATCGCTTGGTAGGTATTTGTTTTGTATTTACTTTGGAGCTACTTTGGCCAATACTGCTGCATACAAGTTTTTCTTTCTTTCTTTTTTGGACCTATGCTTTCAATTTTCTTGCATGTATGCCTAGCAGTGAAATTGCTGGATCGCACAGTAGCACACTGTTTAATATTCTAAGAAGGAACTACCCAACTGTGTTCCTGAGTGGCTACACCAGTTTACAGCTACTAAAATGTGAAGAGTCCAGCTTCTCAACATTCCTACTAACACTTGCTATTGTCTGCCATTTCAATTTTAGTTAAAAATAACCCAAAGTATTATGTCACTGTGGTTTTAATTTGCATTTCTGCCTTTATCATGCCTCTATTATTTGTATATTTTATTTGTATTAAGATCCTTTGCTTTTTTGTCCCTTGTTTAGTCTTATTATAATCTCTTATGATATAGGAGGCATTTATGTCTTCTGGATAGAAGTTCCTTATCTGGGGCCCGGCGGGATGGCTCAGTGGTCTAAAGCGCCTGCTTGGGAAAGCTTGGGCGGCTTCAGGGACCGTGGTTCGATCCCCAGCACCACATGCTGCGCCAGACCTGTCCTTGGGGCGGGCTGAGCCGGCCATAAAAGTTAGTGACTAAACAAACAAAGGTTCTGAAACAAGAAAAAAATAAATAAATAAAATAAAAAATTTAAAAAAGAAACATTAAAAAAAAAAAAAGAAGTTCCTTATCTGATATATAGTTTGGAAATATTTTTACCCTTCTCTGTGTTGTTTTATATTACTTTTTGTATTTGGAATTGAACCTAACACCTCATGCTGCACTATATATGCAGTTCTTTTTATTTATTTTTAAAAATATTGAGTCAGGGTCTCTTAAGTTTTCCCAGGCAAAACTAAAGCTGTAATCCTCCTACCTCAGCCTCCCAAATGCTGGGATTAATGTCTTCTTATTTTCTTAGTAGTTCCCTTAAACTCTAAAATTTAAAAATTTTAGGGAGAGCCATATTGTACTTAAGATGTCACCCTGAAGAAATCATTGCCTAGAATCACCATTTCTTCCTTCATTTTCTTCTCAGTTTTACAGATTTAGCTCTTCTGCTGGTGGTCTGTGTTATTCACTGGCGTACAAGTGAATCTTATACATGGTGTGAAGTCAGGTGTCCAACGCCATCTCTTTGCTTGTCTATGTTGCTAATCGTAAAACTTCCTCATATATATTGCAGAACCATTTGTCGAAGTGTTATTTTCTCACTGAACTGTCTTAGCAACCCTGTCAAAAATTAGTTAGCCATAATTGCAATGGGTTATTTATGAAATCTCTCTTCTACCTTGCTAATATGTAGGGATGCTTGATTACTGTAACCTTGCCAGTTTTGAAAATATGAAATATGAACCTTTTTGCTTTGTTCTTGTTTTATAAGATGACTTGGGTTATTCTTGGATTTCCATATTAATTATAGTATCAACTTACCAGTTTCTACCAAAAGATAGCTGAAATTTTATTAGGGATTGCACTGAATTTGTAGATTAATTTGAGAAAAAATTGTTCTAAACATATAGGTTTACTAAATTATGAACTTAGGATATTCTTCCATTTATTTATCTCTAATTTTCATTTTATAATGAGGATATCAGCTTGTGTAAATATAAATTTAGTAATTGTATGGAAATGTAGTTGATTTTTGTATATTGCTCTTGTATCTTGCAATCTTACTGAATTCATGTATAATTTCCCAAAGGTTTCTTCTTGTAAACACTTGTGAATTTCCTATATGCAATACATATTATCAGAAAGGGGGCCAGCCAAATAGCTCTTGGATTAAAGCACCTGCAAGCAGGTGCAGGGGTCAGGGGTTTGATCCCCAGGCCTGCCATGCTGGCTCCACCCCGAGGGCACACTGAGAAGGCACCTGAGACTGGGTGTGGTAGCATGCACCTGTGATCCCAGCCCTTGGGAGGCTGTAAACAGGTGGATCACTTTGAGTCCGATCTAGTAGTGAGACCCTGAACATCCTATAAACCCTTCCCTAAAAATACAAAAATAAAGTAAAATAAAACAAACAAACAAAAAAGAAATAAGAGGTATTTGTACTTCTTTTCAAAGTAAGTAATATTTTTTTCTCCAGTGATTGCCTTGGCTGGAACCTACAGAGTAGGGTTGTATAGCAGCAGCGAGAGCGAATTTCTTTGTCTTGTTCTTGATCTTAAATTTAAAGCTTGCAGCTTTGCATTGTAAATTGTAAATTGTACTGTTTCCACTAGTGTCCCTTATCATGCTAAGGAGTCTTTTTCTGTTTTGGCTGGCTCAGCCCCCCTGAGGGCTGGGCTGGTGCAGCATGTGGTGCTGGGATCGAACTGTAGTCCTCTGCACCTTCCTAAGCTTGTCTAAGCAGGCACTTTAGATCTCTGAGCTATCATGCCAACCCTAAGGTGTCTTGATGTTACTGTTTTGTTGAATTTTAAAAATTCTAATTTCATATTTTAATATATTGCTTGATTTTCACAAATTAAATCAACATTCCATTCTTCAGACAGTTGATTTTGGGATATAATACATTTTAATATATTGCTTTGATTTGATTTGCTTGTATATCTTAAGGTTTTTTATGTTTTTCTAGTCATAAAGATTGGTCTACAGTTTAAATTCCTCATTATGTTTTTATCTGTTTTTGTTATATAACTTCATATAATGAATTAGCAAATGTTCCATAAAGTTTTTGATTTAAATCTTCTTTCATTGTTTAATAGAGTTCAATTATGACCATTCAGTCCTAGGCTTTTCTTTGGGAGAAGCCTTGAAATTAGGGATTCAGTATCTTGTATTTTACTTTAAAGTGTTTTTTCCAGTTTCTTCTTGAGTTAGTTTTAGTAGTTTGTCTCTTTTTAGGTCTCATTCATTTTACCTAGGTTAGCTTATTCATTGGCATACAACTGCTGATTTTTCTTTCTTTTTTTTTTTTGTCTTTTTGAGACAGGGTCTCGCTATGCAGTTCAGGCTGGCCTTGAGCTCACTTTGGTAGCCCAGGCT
The DNA here is from genome assembly GCA_004027025.1 of Myocastor coypus. Classification (NCBI taxonomy): domain Eukaryota; kingdom Metazoa; phylum Chordata; class Mammalia; order Rodentia; family Myocastoridae; genus Myocastor; species Myocastor coypus. Next base: position 21,678 of record PVJA010023846.1, on the reverse strand, counting down.
GGTCTCGAACTCGCACTGATCCTCCCGCCTCAGCCTCCCAAGTGCTGGGATTACAGGCATGCGCCACCACGCCCGGCTGATTTTTCTTATAATAATTTTTATTACTAGGTGCTTGATAGTTATAATGTCTCTCATTTATGGTTATAGTCATTTTTTATATTTTTCCTTATCTTTGTAGTTATAGTTTTCTGTATTTTGCAGTTTTCTTATTTATTTATTTATTTATTTATTTATTTATTTATTTATTGTATTTTAACAAAGGGTCTTCACGGTGTTCAGGGTCTCACTACTAGATCAGACTCAGTGATTTGCCTCTTGACAACCTCTCCAGAGCTGGGATTACAGGCGTGCACACCATCATGCCCAGTCTCAAACAAACAAAAAAAAATAAAAAATAAATAAAAAAAATAAAAGAAAAAACTTCTGATTTTGTTGAGCTTCTTCATTGCTTTCCTGTTCCAGTCAAAATTAAATTATTTATGTACATTCAGGCTATTTCCATTCTCTTTTCATTATAACCTAAGCCGTGACAATATCCATGTTTATAAATCCTATGTTCTGATGCTTTTCAAGTTCTGCATTATAGGTCATGAAGTAAGAGCACTGTTAATTTTTTTTATTTCAACATACTGCCATCTTACTTAATGATATTCCTGAAAATATGAAAAAAAATTCTTTTAGTAACTCTCTTTGACCATCTGGCTATTGAGCCTGAAAATTATTTAATATTCAGGGTCACATTGGGAACATATTTAGTCCTAAACTTGGGGTTTTATGATTCATTTTTATACTTGTTTTAACTTAGTATGCTTTCTTACATAAGTTGCGTAGTTTGTTAGCCCCATTTTTATCCCCTTTGGCAGAATGACTTCTAGTGACCCCATAAGAGTGGTGTGAGAGGGCTGGCCAGATAGCTCAGCCCTAAACAGGTGCAGGGACCTGGGTCCAATCCCTGGCAACACATGCCATGCCAACCCTGCTGGGGCACACTGAGAAGATGACTGAGATTGGGTGTGGTGGCACCCCTATAATCCCAGCACCTGGGAGACTGAAAACAGGAGAATCCCTGTGAGTCTGATTTACTTAGTGAGACCCTATAGACCCTGCACTAAAAAAGAAAAAAGAAAAGAAAGAAAACAGAAAAAAGAAAAGAAAGAAGAAAGAAAAAAGAAAAAAAAGAACAAGTGGTGTGAAGTCAGATATATCAACAAGGTCTGCATGTAAAGTCTCTTAAAACCAACACTATTCCTTTGAATTCCAGCTCTGCAGCATATAAACAGCTTAACTTTGGGCAAACTACTTCATATTTCTCTTTCATCATCTGTAAAATGGGCATGATTGAATTACTTAACTCTTAGAATTGTCATCAGGATAAAATGAATTAGTATATTCAGTACATAAAAAAGACTAGTGTCTGACTCCAAGAGTAAGCATGTTAAAAATATTCACTAAGTGATATATATTTCCCATTGCTTTTTCTAATCTCTGCCTTATATGCTTGTATGCGGGAGCAAATTTACTCAGTGGAAAACATTTACTAAATGCATTTGTGTTCAAAGTAAGTAGAAGATAAAAATAAATAAATAAATAAATAAATGATATCCTTTACTAACAGAAGTATCTGCCAGATGAGATGTGTTCAGTTCTAAATGATAGAAAGTAGAAAATGTCAGCTACTATAAAGGAGCAGATCTGAGGGACTCTTTCTTTTGGATTTAAAAGGAAGTGAAAATTCTCAGTGCAGCTTCTTTGGGCTCTCGTCTGGATAACTGAACTGTCCAGCCCATTGTGCAGACAAATCAGAAGCAATGGGACCCAGGGAGAGTACAATTCTCTGGCGTAGACATTGCAAGGTAAGGCCAGGAAGAGGCCTGACTACTTGTCAAGACCCGTTTGCACCTATTTATTGAATGCCCACTTTGTGTTGGGCAATGTCAGTACAGAGCAGAACAGGACAGACCTGGTCTTGTCACTCCTTCAGTCTGGAATTCATGTTAGTGGGAAGTAATGATAGCAAGAGTGTAAAGGTGAGTGTGGAGAGAGACTAAGATATAGAAGGAAAAGGTAACTTTAGCCGATTGTAGTCGTGTCTAGGTTGGGTAATAGATGCAGAAATCCTGCATAGATGTCTGATATTTCTTTGTCTTCCTTCTTTAGACTAAATTTCTGTGTTAGGGAAAAAGTACTAGCAATTGTCTATGTAGGACAGTTCTAGAATGGCCAGGCCCTGGCATGGAAGAGGTGAGGAAAGGGCAGGGGCAATCAGCAGGCAGCTTTGGTCGTGCCATAGGTCAGGAGGAACAGGCCTTCTGGGCCGAGACAGTTCTGGATTCACAGCTCTTTGCAAAGAGGTTTGCCATTTAATGAAATATATTGGTATTGAGAAGACTTGTAGTGACAGACAGGAAGTGACCGTGGGTGGTGGAGGGGGGGAATGGAGCAAAGCGATCTGATCACTCATCAGATTCCTTCCTCTTTTTCCTTACTAGCAGAAGTACAGAGAAACCAGGGTCTTGGGCTGGTGATAATAAGCAAAGACCAATGGGCTGGAGAAGGGGGATAGGGCAGGACTAGAGGCACAGCTGAGCTTCAAGGAGGACTTTTGTGTGCAGAAGGGAGGAGGTCGTTGTGGTTGTGTCTAGATGGCCCCCAAAGCCTCATTCAGTCATAGGGGGAACTGCTTGGGAGGGGGAAGCAGCTGAGTCCAAAGTTTGTGACTGATTCATGGCCCAATGCTGCTAAGGGTGTGAGTGCTACACCCGCCCTAGAGCAGGGAGCCGAGAGAAGAGGGAAGGGACAGTCTCGCTCTTACTGCTTTTGCCCTTTTCCACGGCTGGGGAAACTGCATGCCACCCTGCCGTGGATCCAGCAAACCACGGACTGAAATCTCCACAAACCATCAACTAAATAAACCTTTCCCCCTTTAACTTGTGGGTGTTGGGTACTTTGTCTCAGAAGTGAGAAAATTCACCAAATCAAGGGTGCACAGGACTGAGCCAGCCCAAGCGGGCCTGTGTGGAAATGGATTAAGGATGTCAAAGAGATTCATAATGTAAAAACTGACTGTGCTTATTGCTTTCACGTATATGTAAGTCTGCTTGCTCTTCCTTCCTTCCTAGGCTTCTACTTTCATTTTTTCAGTGCTTAAGAGGGGATTCAACTTCGTTTTATCTCCAGGGGACAACTAGGGTGCCGCTAGAGGAAATGGCACCCATACAGGTGCAGAGCTGCGCTCCAGGTCCGGATACCTGGAGTCTTGGCACAGTGCGAGGCACAGGTTTTAGCCTCGCCTGGTCAACCAACAAGACTTTGTCTCAAAAGAAAAAGAAAAAGTTCTTCAATGTCAGGGGGTCTGGCTCAAAGCCCGGGTCCTGGGTTTAATCCCTAGTACTCCCCCGCCATATATATGTGTAACTTATGATATGGAGTCTATATATCACATAACTCACAAGTAATAAAATTACATAATTCTTCATAGCAAACTTAGAGTTAATTCTAGTAGAGTACTTTTATCAGCCCTTGCCACGCCCCTGCGGATTCCTACAGAGCCTGTGGCATCAGCTGACCTAGAGCACGGTGGTGCTGACGTGCTGACTTGAGGGCAGCCGTATTTTCACTTATTTTAGCAAATGCGATGAAAATCATTTGACAAAGACATTTGCAAGAATTTTACCCATTAATGATGTGAATGGTGTCTTTACTGAGTCTGATAATAATTTTTGACACCGAAAGATTATGTCCTGAAGTTTGAAGAAAGTTACAGTGGATACACTTTTTTTTTTTTTTTTTTGTCTTTTTGAGACAGGGTCTCGCTATGCAGTTGAGGCTGGTCCTGCGCTCACTTTTGTAGCCCAGGCTGGTCTCGAACTCACACCAATCCTCCTGCCTCAGCCTCCCAAGTGCTGGGATTACAGGCGTGAGCCACCACGCCCGGCTGGATACACTTTTATTTAATTTGCATAGTTAACATTTTCTCATTTTTATTATATATACATCATCACTTTCTTAGGTCTAGACATTCAGCAAAACTGTCGGTCAATACCTGACTGGCAGATTAAAAAAAAAAAATGTATTTGGTACGGGGTCTCCCTATGCAGCTCGGACTCCTGGTGATCCTCCTGTTTTCAGCGTCCCCAGCACTGCGATTACAGGTGTGCACTGCCACGACTGGTCTTAGTCACTGGCTCAGCATGCCCAGTGGGAGGGCTGGTGCAGTATGTGGTGCCTGCGACCGAACCTCAGTCCCTGCACTTGCCTACGTAGGCACTTAGTCTGCTGAGCTATCTCACTGACCCTTCTGATTGGTAGCTTTTGTCAATATCTGTGGTGTAAATACTTACACCACAAGGCCACTAATTATTTAGTTGGGAAAGAAGGGAAAAGACATATGTCTTTTGTTAACATTTTCCCCCATTTAGACAAAAGTATAAATAACTTCAGGGGAATAGATCACAGTAAATAGATACAATACAATAGACATCAGAAGAACAGATAACAGTGCATGTAAAATGATTAAGAAGTGAAGAGATTTGCACACTTATTACCATTATCTTAAGTTTTTTTTTGAGAATTTAGCTTTGATCTTCAAGTACTTCAATTGTAAGTTTATATAATTTGCTGTTTAATAATGGTAGTATTTAAAAAATAGTTTGCAAAAACTCTCCTAAATTAAAAAAAAAAAAAAAAAAAAAGGTCTCTTGGGCTAGAATGAACTTGCTGTGTGAAGCCAGTGCCTCTGTCTGCTCCTGGAGAGCCATATATCCTTTGGGTCAGGCTTTTATTTATTTTTCCAGTACTGAGGATTAAGCTCAAGCCCTTCACACTGAGATAGGGCCTGACTAAATTGTCCAGGCTGGGCTTGAGCTTGCAGCTTCTGCCTTCGCCTCCTTGAGGGCGGGGATTACAGGCATGCAGGCATGCTGTAATAAGCATGACTCATGAGCATGAGGTCAGGTCGTGTCTTGATGTTCTCTGCACCTGAGGATGCCCCTCCGGGTCTGGCAGGCCTTCTAGGGGCCATGAAAAAATTGATTTTAAGTACTCCATACAGGTGTTTATTCTTAGGAAGAAAGCTTACCAGTTATGATTGTACTTAATGTTTCAGGCTGTAACTGTTTTCAGTTTGGAAAATTTTATAGAAAAACACTCATCAAATATTTGCATTCATTTATTTATTTTCTTTTTGAGACAGGGTCTCACTATGCAGTTCAGGCTGGCCTTGAACTCCCTTTTGTAGCCCAGGCTGGTTTCAAACTCACAACGATCCTCCTGCCTCAGCCTCCCAAGAGTTGGGATTATAGGTGTACACCACCACGCCCAACTTAAATTTAGTAACTTAACTGAAGCATGATCTTATCAGCCATAGAGTTAATTTGACTGATGTATATGGAAGCTACAGCATCTAAGTCTCAAGTAGCATTAACACTGGTGCCTAAGGGTTTGACAGACACAAGTAGAGGCATTTTACAAGTAGTCTAGGCCATTGGGATTATTGAGTGTAACATTATAGATTACTCAGTGATCCCAAGGATACAGAGTGTGCACATGATAAGACGCAATTGCAATAATAAAGCAGTTTGCTTAAAATGTGAGTTACTTCCCAGAGAGAGATCAGCTGCTGCTTTGAATATTGGGTGTACATGGGAAAGTTCCAGGACTAAGCAAGAAATGGTCTTTCTGTATGCTGCGAATGTTTTAGAATAAATTAGAAGGGAACAATTCTTGGATCGATTAGTCCGTGTGTTGAGCAGTAAACAGCATATCCCTCCCTAGTTAGTTTAAATAGAGAAAGCCTTGGGGCCCCGCAAGATGGCTCAGTGGTCTAAAGTGCCTGCTTAGGAAAGCTTAGGTGGCTGCAGGGACCGCGGTTTGATCCTGGCACCACATGCCGCGCCAGCCCTGCCCTCAGGGCAGGCTGAGCTGGCCATAAAAATAAATGAATAAACAAACAAAAGTTCTGAAACAAGGAAAAAAATAAAAAATAAATAAAAATAAATAAATAGAGAAAGCCTACATTGATACTGTGTAGCTCACAGATTCTCTGTGGAGTCAGGCGTCCAGCTTTGAGGCCTTGCATCTGGGAATAATGCTTACACGACACTACTGAGCGTGTGTCATTGCGATGTTTGCATCAGTGGAAGCCCCAGTGCTGCTATTTCTGGACACAGACACCATAGCTTCCCCTACTGAATCTAGTCTATGGATGCCAGGATTTTTGATCCATGCTGCTTCCAAACGCTGGGCACATATGCCATTATGCTGACTAGAAGGTGACTTTTCGGGACTTTCTGATTCTGAGAGAACTATGTTTTCTTGTGAATCCCAGTTATAAATAGGTTTTCCTTCCTAATGTACCTAACAGCTTACCTGTGACCCAGATACCGATTGGATGGGAAAGGGAGTTTTGGGCTTCTGAATTTTAGATAAAAGTTGAAGGGTTTCCAGGTACAGGAAGGGGCTCAAAAGACTCCAGATGCCCACAAAGAATGGCAAGGATCTACTGCACCAGAGTAGCAAGAGTAAGGCATTATGCTGGACATTTGCCACGTGTAAAGTGCAGGAACTCTTCGCTATTGTATTATTCACAGTTACAGGTTTGGCAAGTAAGTGTTTGGGTATAGTTCTCATGTGTGCCAGTAGGTTTTTATACTGTGACATATAACGTGACATCTTGTTAACGGTAAAAAAAATAGTATCTGAATAATTCTAGTTAGAAGGAGTTTATTTGGGACTTAAAGGCTTATCATTTGGAGAAAAATGCTGTACCCACATTGAGGTGTGAAATAGTAATGCCAGACATTCTGAAAAGATGTGTTTAAAACAGATAGTATGAGAGAGTCTGGAGAGTACTGCTAACTATAGTTTACTTTGGATGGAGGCTGTACAACTGAAAAATATTCTATGTACACTGTCACTGTGGACATCAAAAGTTGTGGTGTTGGGACATTATTTTCATTGTTGTATTAGTTTTGGAATCTAAATCTGAGAGAGATTGCATTATGTTTAAAGTCACATACCTGCTAATTGACACGTGGGTTTTCAAATCAGCTTTTATTTTATTTTATTTTGAAAGATAAAACCAAAAGCAAGAGCAGAAATCAGAAACAAAGAAAGAAACAGGGTAACAAACAACAGTACATATGTTACAGATTTTCAAAACAAGAATAGCCTATTAACAATGGTTGTTATATTATCTAATTTTATTGTCAAATCTGTTGCTCAGATTAACAGAATTATGTAAGTTTGGACATATGACTGCATATTACTGTTTGCTTTGAAGAAACCTTAAATTTTTGTTCTTATCTCTCCCTTTTTTGAAATCAGCTTTCTAACTTCAAATTTTATAGGAATACAGTTGTCTCTAAGAAAATCTGAAGAAAGTTCTCACTTTTGAAGTTGTGCAGAAAGATAGCCAGGAGCTGTTTGGGGTGCCCAAGGGAAATGTCTGGTCCTGGTCCATCTAAGGAATTCCACTTGGATTCCTTGGTAATATATTCACCTAGGACAAGTTAGTGTTAGGAGCCTGCTGTTCAGTTTGTTCAGCTGAGATCAGGACAGAGTGCCTTGCGCGTGCTGCGCTCTCCCTGAACTCTGACAGAATGCCCTTCCCGTTGCTTAGGAAGAGATGGCAAGTCTACCACTTGCTGAATTATAAAGGCTGGGTGTTCAGTTATAGCTTTAGTTTTCCTGGTTGCCTGGTTTATTTGGAGCTAATAGTGCAGTCCTGGGACTTGGTGCCTGTGGGGTCTCACTTCCTTTAGAGGTAGGACAATTTTATTCTCTCTCTCTCTCATCTTCATTCATTCATCATTTGCCGTCTTGCTGATCTTCTCTTCCCTACCAATCCAGATGAGCAAAACTGTGTTGCCATAACAGGGTTCCCATAGAACAAATGGGATCTGACTGAATATAGTTCCTGTGATTGGTTCCCTAAATGTGGGGTGTGAAACTTCATATATGTATATATATATATATATATATATATATATATATATATATATATATACACATACATATATATTTGGGATTGAACTCAGAACCTTGCATTTGTCAGGCAGGAGCCATGCTGCTGAGCTCTTTCCCCAGTCCCTATTAAAATAAACATTTAGATATTGCATTTTCAATTTTAAATGGCTGTGAAAGCTCTGACCCTTAGTCAATTCTTTTTATTCATTTCGCATTTATATAGGCAATGGTTTCTGTTCAGATACCTAGCAGACAATACATTGGGACTAGATTTCCCAATATCTGTGAAAAAAAAGTGCTTAGCTTTATGTATGTCTTAGTTTCTTTTCTCTCATTGCTGAGGCAAAATGCCCCAAACCCAAATTTAAGAAAAGCGAAGTTTGTTTAGCTCATAGTATGTGGAGGTTTCAGTCCCTAATCAGCTGGCTCCAAGGCAAGGTGGCATGGCACAGGGGCAACAGTTTGTGGTGGCAGAGCATAGCAAAGGAACAAGAGAAGAAGAGGGGAGCAGAGGGGAGAGCTAGCCTCTTTCCCTCACTGTATAAGCAGGCTACCATTGCCCAGGCAAGTGTAGTGCTCACATCTCCACACCCTCCTCTTGCGCAGGAAGAAAAAGTTTGTAAAGTGAGGACCCTGGCCCCCTGCAGAGTCTCTTAGTTAGTCTTCTAAGGGTTTCCAGTCACCACCATGTATCAACCCTTACAGTATCTTACTGTGTCAAATCAGAGGAAAAGCAGCATAAGAAATTAATGTAGAAGACACAGGTTTTTACACACTTTTATTTTCAGTATCTTAACAGTAAATATTATTTAGACTACATGGTATGAATAAATTATCAAAGAGAACACTTGATTAAATAAGGTCAGTACAATATAGTGCCATGCCTTGTCATGTGATAGTTCTTTTTTGTTGATGAGAAAAGCCTACTCATACCTGCGAATTTTTTTTTAATACCTGTGAATTTTTATGGAGCACAATGTGTGTGTGTGTGTGTGTGTGTGTGTGTGTGTGTGTGTTGGTAGTACTAGAGGTTGAACTTGAGGCCTTTATGCTGAATGACAGCCCTATCTCTATATGTACATATGCATTTATTTAAATATGGGGCGTGATAAGTTACTAAATTGTTCAAGTTGGGCTGAAACTTGTGATCTCCAGCTTCAGTTTCCCAGAGAGGTACGAATACAGGCGTGTAACACTGGTTATGTGTGATATTTTGATACATGAATACACTGTGTGATCCATCTTCTCAAATATTTATCATTTGTTTGCTTTGAAAGCATACAAAATATTTTCTTCCAATACAAAAAAAAATGAATGTTTTGTTATACAGGTCTTGCTTCAACTTGCCCTTGATCACCCAGCAAGAAAAAAAAGTGCTTAATTACAATGCATGAAACGCAGAGCTAGATCGATGAGATGAGCTTTAGGAGGCTTAGATTCAATAGCCTCCAACATCACAAGCTTCACTGGTGGCCCACTGCAATTGCAGAACATTTGACTGTGTATGTATCTGCTT
>PVJA010023846.1:0-12097 GCA_004027025.1 Myocastor coypus | reverse complement strand
AAAATATTTTCTTCCAGCTTGTGAAATTACACGGTACTTACCAGTACTAAGTCACCCTACTGGGAAGTTGGCCACCTGTGGCAGTTCTCACTCCCATCTAGCTGTAACTCTGTGCTGACTGACCAGTCCTTCCTCATCTCTTCTTCTCTCTTACTCTCCTCAGCATCCTGGAACCATAGCTCTAGTCTCTTCCTAAGTACATTTTGATTTTTTGGGGGTGTGCTCAAGGGGTTCAGTTTTGGGGAACCAACACTGCCAAAAGTACTCTATTGGCCAAGGTGGATCTGTTTTAGTTTTGAGGTTCTTTGTTTCACATCCGTTATAAAATTATACTCAGCACCCAGGGAATGCCAAGGACCCCCTCTGGGCTCATGGGATATGAAACAAGACTCCCGCTTTTAGGGAAACTCACTTGGAAGAGGAAAACTGAAAAATGACCAAAGAATACAGAGATGTTTAAGATGATTTCAAAGGTTGACATGGACTTTGGATGGTAAGTTGAGGGAATGGGTAAAATTCAAATGGGCTAAGTTTATGGAGGGTTGGTTAGTGATGTGCTAACCGCTCTGTGAGTGGGATCTTGTTGCTGAGATCCTACTGGCAGGAAGCATCCATCTGTGAAAGAATCTGTTAGCACTGGGCACGGATGCCTGCTTTCTTTTGTCAGGTTGGTTAGATTTGGGGGAATCTTTCCTCTTGGTGCTAAAAGTTCAAAGAAAACCACTAGTTTTCTAACTCTCTTGTGACTCTTCTGATACATCCTGGTCATTTTTCTTAAATGTTCTTATACCAATACTAAAAGGATAGAGTTAATTCCATTATGGGCTACTTTAATCCATATGCTGTTGCATAAATTTCACAAATATTGTTGCACAGTTTTAGCAATGCCACAGATTTGCAGCAATGAAAGTGCTACTGGTTAAGTGTTACCATAGTGGAAATCAGAGGGTGCTAAGAGCTCCTGTTGAACTATTTTGGAGGTGGAGTAAGGATTTCCGAAATAAGAGAGTTCTTAAATTGGATCTGGGTAACAAGGAGTAGTCTCGTAGATAATCTGACAGGCAGGGATTTGGAGAGAGTAGGAGAGACTTCTACACAGAGGAATGTGTGCAAAGAATTCCAGGGAGAGAGGATGTGGTACATTGAGGGAACTCAAATGATTGGCATTTAATAAGGAATAAGGAATAAGGAATAAGATAGAGAGGGAATGCTAGATTATAAGCAGGGGTCGAGACTGGGTGTGGTGGTGTGTACCTGTAATCCCAGGGCTCGGGAGGCTGAAAACTGGAGGATCACTATGAGTCTGATCTGTGTAGTGAGATCTTGGAGGCCCTGCAGATCCTGTAGACCCTTTATCAAATACATAAAAAAGAAAAAATAAAAGCAGGAACAAATGACAGAGAACCCCACAAACCTTTTTAAAGACTAGGTTAATTAAAATGACAACATTAAATAATTAATTTTTCATACATTTTTTCAGGTATCTTATGTGCCATATACTCTTTTAGGAATTGGGAATGCATCAGCTGACAAATAGAAGTCCCTGTTCCTTTCTGTCCACATTTCAGAGGAAAAGCATTCTTAATAGACATGTTAGAATGTTTGTCAATGGGGCTGGCAAGATAACTCAGTGATCTAAAGTGTCTGCTTAGGTACACTTAGGTAAAGTCCAGAGACTAAAGTTAGATCCCTGGCTCCCTGGCACCATATGCTGAGCCAGCCTTAAAAAAAAAAAAAAAAAAAAGTTAGTGAAGTGAGTTGTTAAAGTTTTGAAGATCTTTGAGCTTGATGTCACATAGAACATTTTTTTGGTTGGGATACCCAGAGGTCACAGATTGACACCAAAGCATCAAGACAGATAGGCAGGCAGACAGACAGACAGACAGACAGACAGACAGACAGACAGACAGACACACAGGAATTTAACAGTTTCACATGAGATTTTGGCATCCTTTCAGTCTTCTAAGTGAAATTAAACTATTGCCTCTTAGGCGCAAGGGCTGGAACTTGTTTCCTCCTGAGCACAGCCTGATCAGGACTGCCCTATAAGCCTACATACCATGGGTTCTCAAAATAGTAAGTGCTAAATAGAAAGACCAGGAGGTAAACTGGTGGTAAGTGTGCTGCTGAATTCCTGGGAGCTCTACAAAATGATATTGTTTTGAGGAGATTGTTCACTAATGTGTCTTTAAGCTTAGAGTTGTAGCAACTGTACTTTGCCATAGAAGTTTGCAGAAATAGCACTAAACCTAGTGGCATATACTGTTATGATACTTATGAATTCAAGGAGCTTTTCATTTCGCAGTGTATTTGCCTTTTAGTCATTCAGGGTTGGTCACATCTATGAGTCAAATCTAAAAAAAAGTGCTGTTTTGTGGTCAGCCAATTTTTGATTACTATTGTACAGAGGTAAAATTACCCTTGGCTTTTTTTTTTTTTTTTTAACCTACTCTGTACTTCATCACCATGGAATATTTTGCTGAAGCACCAACAGATTGTTCTAAAGATAAGTTCCAAATGACTAGCAGCTTTTTATTTTGGGAGAGAAGAAAAGAATTCAGTTTTAAGCCTCTTCTCTTTAACATAAAACTCAAGGTGGTGAAGTATGTGGCACTTTGGGTTCCATGTTGAAACTACAGGAAGTCTCTGAAATCCAAGGGAATGCTGCACCCTGGGCCTTTGTGTAGAACACTTCCATGAGTGCTCCCAGGAACCAGTCCAGAAGCCAATTACTGCTCATAGTAACTGACAGCATGAGTTACTGTGCTCTGAGAGACTGCCGGGGCCAACCCGTATGATCTCACTTTCGCTCATATGGGAAAGCTGCACTTGCACATGAGCTAGAGTGAACCTCCCAAGTTCAGGGACTACAAGGTCTCTTAGCAGTTGTTAGAAATTAGCCAGGGCCTTTAAACTGAATCACAGAGGCATCTCCTGTGCTCAGACTTAATAAAGTGATGGTTTTCTTTGATGAGTTTCTGATCCTACACATGTAAACCCTTTAGAAAAAGTAGAAGCTGATTCATCTGTTTATTTATCATGGGAAAGCCAGGATATCAATGGGGGCTGAGCATGACACCAACGTCTTCTCAGCAAGTGGAGCGGCTTCTGGGCCTGCCATGGGTTCTGGTCTCTTGGAAGACAGTCTCTTGCCAGGTTGGTTTGTAATAACTTTCAGAAGACTTCCTTTCATTTGGAATGAGGAAGCACATCGAAAGGACGAGACGCTTCATGAGAAAGCTCAACTGAAGTTATGTGGTGGGAAGTGCTGTAGAAAAGAGTCTCTAGTTGTGTTTTTCTACACAACCAATATTATTGTTGATTGAACTATAATTCGGTTATGAGAAAGCTCATGTTCAAAGTATATGCCTGCAAAGAGAACCAGAAACTAGGAATGTGCTTCCAAGGGATGATATCATAGACCCACAGCCCAAGAATATTCTTACGATTTTTTTCCCATTATTTCTTACTCTGAAACTCACCTACGGAGTACTGACGATGCGGAAACCCTACCTGGTGTGATGCTTTTGCCCATCATCAGCTCTGTGATTCACTGCCTCTGGAAAGCACAGACCTCTAAGGTCTTGAACTCTGGTCTTGGCAGGCAGAAATCCTTCCAGGTCACTTTGAAGATACATTTACTTTTAATTCCTAAGTCTACACATGTTTTCTGTTAATAAATTGGATTCTTAAGCATGACTGTTATTCACCCCATTATTTCTTCATTTTAGGAGCAATAAATTCTGAAAATGGAACTTATTCGAGCAGAAAGAAAATAGCCTTTCTTTGTCTGGTCTGTTTTGCTTTCTCAGGGAGAGGTCCTGATCTGCAAGCTTTGCAGGGCATTGCTTCTGAGCCAGCACTGCTCTCATGGTGGCTGCGAGAGCTGAACACAGGAAAGCTTTCTTTCTGGGGCTGGGGCATGGCTAGTGGAGGACACTCTGGAGGGACGGGAGGTTATCCAAGCCCTTCCGGTATGGAGCAAGCCAGAGGTGGAGGTGGAGTATCCCAGCAAAGGAAGGTGCAATAATGAATTCCCTGTGGTAATGGGGGCAGAGAGGAGCAAGCACGCATCTCAGCTCCTACGTTCCCAGGCCTCTCCGCCTCTCCCTGTGTTCCTGATCTCTGTCTGTCTGTCTGTCTCTCTCTCTCTCTCTGTCTTTCTGTCTGTCTCTCTGTCTCTGTCTCTCTCTCATCTTTCTGTCTGTCTCTCTGTCTCTGTCTATCTCTCTGTCTATCTCTCTCTGTCTCTCTGTGTCTCTCTGCCTGCCTGCCTGGCTGTCTGTCTCTTTCTCTCTGTCTTTGTCTGTGTCTGTCTGTCTCTGTCTCTGTCTCTCTGTCTTTGTCTCTCTCTCTGTTTCTCTGTCTCTCTCTTTATCTCTCTCATCTTTCTGTCTGTCTCTCTGTCTCTGTCTGTCTGTCTCTGTCTCAGTCTCTCTCTGCCTGCCTGCCTGCCTGCCTGCCTGCCTGCCTGCCTGTCTGTCTGTCTGTCTGTCTGTCTGTCTGTCACTCTCTCTGCTTAAGAGCAGACTATGTACTGGGAAGACAGAAAGGGAAGCCCAGCTCTTTGCCCCAGGGCTTTGCTGACCTTAATGAGAATTCTACCTTTTACCTAGTTGGGAGAACAGAGAAGCCTGGAGCTCCTTTCTCCTCTTTTCTGTCTCTCCTGTGCCAGAGCCAATTGATCACCATGTCCTTTCAATTCTCACTTAATCTTTCAAATTCTGTTGCCTGTTTTTCACTTCAGCACCAAGCCCTAAAATGTTCTCTTTTACATATAAGCTTCTTCTGTTCCCTAGCCTTGTTTTCTGTAATCTGTTCTCTAAGATACCCATTTGATCCTCATCTTCTTAGGAAGTTCTCCATTAATTCAAAGATAAAAAAATTAAACTCTTTTCCATGATATTACCTTTCAGCTGGTGTTTTTCTTTTTCCATCCTTGCTTTATCATCTGCTCTGTCTTGGATTTCCTCCCCTCCTTTTTTCCATCCCTAGGATAGTTCCCACTTGGCTTTTCACAGTTTAATTCAGTTACTACCTCCTCCTGGAAAATTTCCACTGAGCCCCATTTGGCCCCATGACAAAATATTCCTGAAAGATCTCTTTGTGACCACCATGGTAATAGATCATGAACCTTGAGAGCAAACTCGGAATTTCCCTTCTTCTGGCTCAGTGCTAGCTTACTGCTGCTCAGCATAGTGTGGGTGAAGGAATGAGGTAATTTAAGGGTTAATTAGAGAAAGCCACATTGAGAAGGTGGAGTTGAGCTGACTCACAGTAGCTGGAGGAATCAGTGAGACAGAGAGGTATTTAAGGCAGAAAGAATAAGAACATATGCAGAGAGAAAGAGAGAGGGAGAGAGAGAGAGAGAGAGAGAGAGAGAGAGAGAGAGAGAGAGAGAGAGAGAGAGAATGAGAGCACACCATGTGTGGAGAACTCTAGGTGGCTTAGACCTGCTGCAACATAAAAGATGAGATGCAGAGATACAGAGTTCTGCAGAAGGCCCCAGTCAGAAGCTCTACATTTATTGAATCTTGCAACAAGCTCCTTTCACAAACTGGAAAAGCTTCTTGACACTTTTGGTGTAGCTAGAATAAGATGTATTGTACATATCTTGTAATCCCAGCTTTCTGGGAAGCTGAGGCAGAGGGATCTCAAGCTTGGGCCCAGCCTGGGCATCTGTCTTAGTGACTTATCAAGACAAAAACAAACAGAGGTCAAGCAACATAGCTCAGTGTGAAAGCCCTGAGTTAATCCCCAGAGTCGACTTAGTCCCTTGGATGCCAAAGCCGCTGTGCAGTTTAGTTCCATTATAGGATTTATGCAAGAATATTCAATCACAGAGGGGGCGGTCAGGTGGTGGGATGCAAGCTCGAAGCTGTGACATAAGTGCTTTCTTTAACACGGTCGCCATATCCCCGGGGCCTTCCCTTGCACCTCTCAGGATGCAGCCACAAGCTGCATGTGGAGATCGGGAGCTGGGGGCAAACACCCCCTCTCCTCCTCTCTGTTTCTCCTCAGCCTCCTGATTTTCCACACTTGAGTACGACTGTCCTGTGGGAGCCTTTACTCTGTGAGCCTTCTCTGCTGGTTTTCACTGTTTTCTTTTAACCACTTGAAAGTGGCAGAGAACATGTTACAAGGTGAAAAAGGAAAATTTGAAAAATAAGCGAGAAAAGGGAGGACTTGTTAAATGAAACCTTTATCTTATTTTTTATTTATTATTATTTTTGTTGGTATTTAGTGCAGGCTCTATAGGGTCTCACTACACAGATCAAACTCATAGCGATTCTCCTGTTTTTAGCCTTCTAAGCGGTGGAATTACAGGTTTAAGCCACCACCCTCAGTTTCAACGGCCATCTCACATGGCCTGCATCTGCCTAGGCAGGTGCTTTAATCTGCTGAACTGCCTGGCCAGCCTGTAAATGAAATCTTTAGAAAAATGATTAAAAGTGCTGAGCTGAAGAGTGCTTAAAATAAAAGCATGTGCATGTTTTCAGGTAAGACAAGTTGCCTGTGTGATGGAAAGATTTAATTACTATAGTTGGAAATTGTCTGAGTGTGATGTCTTCATGCAACCGGTGGGCTCAGAAATAAGTAAGCCAATCTGGATGCGACTGAGACCGTGCTAGGGGTCAGCTAGTCCTCCTCTGAAGGCTGGAGAAGTTCAAACTCTACCTCCAGATGACACCCAAAGAAATTCATCAATTCACTTAAAGTGTACTTCATCTATTTGTCTATATATATAAGAGGTAGTATTGGATACTTTTCATTTATTCTCTCTCTCTCTCTCTCTCTCTCTCTCTTTTGTTTAAGGTTTTGCTCTTTGCTTGTTTGAGACAAGGTCTCATTGTGTAGTTAAGACTGGCCGCAAACTCACTATGTAGCTTAGTCTGGTCTCAAACTTGTAGCGATCCTCCTGCCTCAGCCTGTCCAGTGCTGTGGTTACATTTTTTTAAAAATGTTTGTAATGAAGATTTTATTTTTCTGTTTCCTTATAAAATCTCTTAAAGTCCTCATTTAGACTGAAAATGTTCAGATTATTTTAGTCCCTGATTCTATTTTGCTAGAAGAGTACCAAATTTATGTATATGGGTTTTCTTCCCTGCAGAGTCAGTGCAAAATTTTCCTCTGCAGGGTGTGGCCAAGTCCTGGTGAGTTTCCGTGCTCTGTGCTGCAAGGGCTGCTTTGTGCTGTCTCTCCCCTTCGGAGTTGCTGTCTCTCTCTGGTGTGGACTTGGGACCCAGGCAGCAACAGACCTTCCGAGGAGGTCAGCAAGGCTTGCAAACCACTGCGCCCTGCTGGTGCCCATCACATAACTGTGACTTCAGGCTCTTCTTCAGCAGAATGGACCTCAGGGCTCCGGGACTCAGTGGTCGCAGTCAATTCAGGAAGGATGCAGAATCCTTAAGGTTGTCTCCAGTGTCTTTATTTTTATTCATCTCAGTCTTTGGTTTATGGTCATTTCTTCATTGAGGGAGTAGGGCTAAATATTACTTTAGTTTTTAACAGAAGCTTCTATACAACTAGCTGAAGAAATGGCCAACTGGTAAGTCTCACGTTAACTGCAAAAATCCACAGATGTTAAAAATAGACAAGCTAGAGGTGATTATAACACTGCTCTTGCTGTTACATAAACGATCAAGGAAGATTGGAAGTGGAAGTCTCATTTATTATTTTTTAAACAGTTGGAAGACTTCACTGGTATTGTTTTCAAAACACATTTTTTTTCCATTTTAATAAAAAGGAAGAGGAAGCAAAGCAAGTGCTACAGTGACTTATTTATTTGCTTATTTATATGACTCCTTATTCATATTTACAACTTGAGTTGGGAAGGGAGAAAAAGACGTGCTCTTCTGGGAACAGGCTTTGCTTATCACCCAGAATTTAATTACAGGGCAAATGTCAAGGAAGCCTGTAATCACGGAGCCTGCTTTGGGAACAGATGGATTGATTTTTAAATCAAGTGTAGGTGAGGTTTTATGCTCTCCAAGTAATCATACATATATATTTATATAAATATGGATATAGCATGTACAAAAGCTGAGTAAATCCAAAATTCCAGTACAATGCAGATTCTATAAGCCTCTTACTATGACAAATACTAAAGAATTCGTAAGTAAACACAACAAAGTTCTTGCTCTAATATAGTCTAATTTATTTTATTTTTTTAAAGAATTTTTTATTTTATTTATTTATTTTTCTTGTTTCAGAACTTTTGTTTGTTTATTTATTTTTATGGCCGGCTTGGCCTGCCCTGAGGGCAGGGCGGGTGCAGCATGTGATGTTGGGGATCGAACCGCGGACCCTGCAGCCGCCTAAGCTTTCCTAAGCAGGCACTTAAGACCACTGAGCTGTCCTGCCGGGCCCCACTATAGTTTAATTTAAAAGTTCTATGTATCTGGTTACATTAAACTCAACAAAAGCAAGAAAGCAACTGCTTTTAAAATAACTTTCTTCTGCTTTGATAAAATGAGAACTAAGTGGCTTGGTGATTAGCTACTTATAGTTTTCCTGGATGCTTTATCTAGCAGAGCAAGGATTATTTTATTCTATCTAAAAACTTTGGGACAGGGTCTCACTCCGCATCTTGGATTCATAGTGATCCTCCCGCCTCAGCCTCTGTAGCACTGGGACTGCAGGTGCGCGTCACCCTGCCTGGTTTCAGCATGCAGTGCCAGCATCAGATTCCGGTCCTCGTGTTTGCCAGGCAGGTACTTAGATCAGCGAGCTATCTCCCAGCCTAAGAGTTATTTCAAATAACTTAATAATTTAAATGATGTAATAAAGAGCTTGAAGATAAATATTTCCTGATTTGCTGACTGATATATTATGGTCAAGTAAAAAAGATTTCAAGGAAAAGAGAATCCCTAATCATGATTTGGAATTTGTTTTGAGAACATTGAATAATTCTGATGCTATGGCCAATACAAATGTATTGCTAGGCAATATTTTTAAAATGTCATCATTAATTATTTTCTTCCCTTGCATCTTTCTTTCAGCATAGTCTGCAGAAGGAAGAGATGCTGGGCCTGCACTGATAACTTGGTCTAAACCTTGGCTTTGCTCTTGGTGGTTGCGTAACCTTAGGAAATCACATTTATTCTCTTTTGGCCCTGTGTCTTCATCTGTAAAATGATAGGATTATAGCATATTGAATAATAGTTGAGATCTTTTCCAATTTTAACATTCTCTGGGTCTTTAATCTTCTGGATTTGAGGGTAGAATATAGACACATGGAAATGAACGTATGTTGAAATATATTATTAAGAACACAAACCACCCAGACTTTTGGATTTAGTTGGGGTTGTGAATGAAGTCTGGTTTGCTTTTTACCACAATACAGACTTCCCTGCTAGAATTGCATTTTACTGATTCATCTTTTCCAAGCAAAATTGCATATCTGTGGATAAATGAGGTGTTTATGATGAATTTAGCATTTAGTGTCATAAACTCAAGGCAGTCCCAAAACATAGATAACAGCGCCTTCCTGGGCCAGTGCAGGTGG
This sequence comes from Myocastor coypus, assembly GCA_004027025.1. Classification (NCBI taxonomy): domain Eukaryota; kingdom Metazoa; phylum Chordata; class Mammalia; order Rodentia; family Myocastoridae; genus Myocastor; species Myocastor coypus. The sequence goes on along the minus strand of PVJA010023846.1, from coordinate 2,589 downwards.
AGCTCAGAGACTACTGCTGGATTAGCCTGCAGGCATCCTGTTGACTAAAAGCCCAGGAGCCCAGTGCATTTCCAACACCTCCCTCTTGCTCTGGCTCTTCTGATCCCTTCCCAGGTTGGAAGCACTTTCTTCCTTGCTCATGCTCCAATTCACCTGTGTTTAGTCTGGGATTAAAATGTACCACTCATGTTTAGTGGTTTGTAAGATCCCTGGGAGAACGGATCCAGTCCCATTTATTCCTGTAGTACAGAGCACTGAGAAGGTACTGGGTAATTTTTCTTGAGGAAGTTACTTGTGCGGAAGTAGCTGAAACAGCTAAACCTAGGAACAACTACCATGGGGCCATGTTTTATATTCTCAAGTCTCAAGTCTCAAGGCAAGGTTGGAGAGCTGGGGGCCAAGTGCGCGCTGGGCTTCATAGCTGCAGAACTGCTTCCCAGGCTGCGGCCTCTTTTGAGCTGTAGGAGTCTTGGCAGGTTGGGCATGCTGAGAACAGACTCTTGCCTGGGGTTCTGGGGAGGGATTTGAAATGCCTGTGTAGTTACTCAAAGAATTACATTCCCTTAGCTAAGCCCAGTCAGAGAGCCACTCTCCGACCTGGGGTGGGCAGCGTTGTCTCACAGAGCCTGCTGTAGGTCTCTCTGTGTCATGATGTTACTTATTTGCCAACTACGCAGGCCTAAGCCTTTATCTTGTATAAAGAAGTTCAGCTACAAATAGAAACACACACACTGACACACGCGCGTGCGCACACACACACACACACACACACACACACCCATACACTATTCAGTAGTAAAGTAGACCGTTTTCGGTCCTTTTGGTAAATTTTGTTCTTTTCAACTAAAATCCCTCTTAATATTTAAAAATAGTTTTTTTCTCTATTAATCTGTATATTGCTGTTTGCTGATAAACCAGTTTTATGTAACAGTTTTTGCTGTGAATGTTGTAGACTTAACTTATTGAAATGCTACTGAAGTTTTATTCCATTCTTATTCCCTATAATTGATATCATACTGTTAATTTTAATTTTTCTGCTTGCTGTTGTAACTTTTTCTATGCTGGAAATAAGTGTGCTCTATTTGCTGTTCCTTCAGCTTTAGAAGTATGTCTTGGGTAAATCTTATGTAAGGTGCTCACAACTCCTACATTGTTCCCCTACTTTGCTTTTCTTTTACTTCTCTTAATATCCACCAGTGATGTCTTTTCTTTCACATTTAAAATTTTGTCCACAAATGTAGTTAGATTTTTAGAGCTTTATTTGAAAATGTCTTATTTACTTTTTATTCGTTGCTGGGACAAATAACTGACACTCAAAATGAAGGAAGGCAAGGTTTATTTAGCTCACAGTTATGGGAGGTTTCAGTCTATATTCAGCTGGTCCAAGGCTGAGTGGAACAGGGCAGAGAGCATCCAGTTCTTGGTGGCGGGACTGCAACAATCACGATAGAGGCAACTGAACAACCAGGGCAGCAGACAGCAACAGCTTGAGTCTGTCTACCTATCTCGCTTTATATTACATTCAGACTCTCCTCCTCAGCCTATCCGCCTTAGGCTACACCTATAATCCCAGAAGTACTCAGAACCATAGTCCCATCAGTACTAAAGCACATAATCCCAGTGGATTATGAGTCAAGAACTCTAGAAGTCCCCGCCCCATGATTGCATGAGGCTTTAGGGGGACAACTAGACATAAACCATAACATAAAGCCATTAAACATTCCAATCTAAATGTAAATATTAATTGCTGGAGATCTGAGCAAAGTGGTAAATAGTGCTTTTGCTCCCCATGGCTTGAACAGAAGATCATGTTTTTGTTTTGGAAGCCAAATATACTGTCATTTATTACACTTATTTAAATGCATACCTTCTTCTGATTATTTCATAGTTTGGAATTGGGTTTTTGCCTGCCAGGTTTTGCTTGTGGAGCCTCATTGCCTTTCCTTTCTTGTTGAGAGAAAAATCAGCTTCTTCACGGCATCACTAAAATGTTTCCGATTCATGCTCATTTTTCTAATTAAACACATACTACAGATTGAATCTTTAAATTAGGGAAGGGGGCTGAGTTTTTTTTTTTTTTGTATTCTAGGTGTTAGTCCTTTTTTCTGAGGAATAGCAGGCAATTTTTTTTTTTTTTTCCCATTCCATAGGCTGTCTTTTCACTCTGTGGTGTCTTTTGCTATGCAAAAGCTTTTAATATAATGAAATCCCAGTTGCTGATTCTTTGTAGTATCTCTGGTGTGATTGGCTTTTGTTTATAAAATCTTGCCTAGAGCTTTGTCTTCAAGGGCTTTACCTATTTTATCTTCCATCACATTTAATGTTTCTGTTTTAATATCTAGATCTTTGACCCATTTTGATTTTAGCTTAGTGCATGGTGAGGGGTGTGGGTCTGGGTTTAATCTTTGACAAGCAGAAAGCTGATTTTCCTTGGACCATTGATTGAAGAGACTTTCTCCCCATGAATGGGCTTCACCCCTTTGTCAAAGATAAGGTTTCTGAGTTTGTTTGGAGATAGTTCTGGATCTTCTATTCTTTTCCATTGATCCTTGGGTCTGTTTTTGTCAGTGCCATGATATATATATATAT
>PVJA010023845.1:0-32579 GCA_004027025.1 Myocastor coypus | reverse complement strand
GAACCATGGTCCCTGCAGCTGCCCAAGCTTTCCTAAGCAGGCGCTTTAGACTACTGAGCCATCCTGCCAGGCCCCAAGAATGCTTATAATAATAATGTGTTTGGGGCCCGGCAGGATGGCTCAGTGGTCTAAAGCGCCTGCTTAGGAAAGCTTGGGCAGCTGCAGGGACCAAGGTTCGATCCCCGGCACCACATGCTGCACCAGCCCTGCCCTCAGGGCAGGCTGAGCCAGCCGAAAAAATAAATAAATAAAAAAACAAAAATTCTGAAACAAGAAAAAAATAATAATGTGTTTTTCTCAAATTGTCTCATGACTTTACAAAAATGTTTTTAATTTTGTGACACTTATTTCTTACAGTCTTCCATAATTCTTTGGTTTTAAATCCATGAAAAAAAAGCTAAGTTCAGGGCCAGGGAGATAGCTTGGTGGTCTAAGCCCCTGCCTGAAAAGCTCAAGGACCAAGATTCAATTCCTGGTACCATATACTATCCTAGTCCCATAGCAAGCCGACTACCAAAACTAGGTGTGTTGATGTACACCTGTAACCCAGCACCAGGGAGGCCCAGTCTGAGCTATGTAGCAAGACCCACTACCAAATGAATGAATGAATGAATAGAATAAGAAAAAGAAAGCTAAATTCTTTGTTCAGAAGGTTAAGTGCATTTATCTTGATAGATTTATCATATAGTGCCACTCTAAATAATTTCAGGCTAGTCTTCTGACTTTATTTCTTACTAAAAGATCTGTTAACCCTTTCTAATATTACTAGAGAAAAATTTTTCTTCCTCCGACTCAGAACATGGCCCAGGTTCTAACTCAGGCATTATTGCACACTGTAAAAGTTACTTTTGATGAGAGGTATTAACATGGTTTTGTTCAAAGGTTCTCAACCCTGACAAACTGATCATTAATATCACTGGGTCTATTTTAGAAAGCATCTTTACAGGACAACCGTCTTAGTTACTGTTCTATCATTGCTGGGACAAATACCTGACACCCAAAATGAAGGAAGGAAAGGTTTATTCAGCTCACAGTTACTGAAGGTTTCACTCCATATTTGGCTGGCTCCAAGGCTGAATGGAACTGGGTAGAGAGCATCCAGTTCATGGTGGCAGAACAGCAACAAATAGTGACAAAGGCACCCAACCAACCAGGGCAGCAGAAAGCAACAGAGAAAGTCTCTTTCTCTGTCTCTCTTATGATACATTCAGGCTATCACTCCAGGCTGGGGAAGGTACACATACCCATAATCCCAGCAGTACTAAGACACACAATGCCAGTGGATCATGAGTTAGTCTCAAATTCTAGAAGTCCCCACCCCATGACTGCATGAGGCTTTGGGGGGACAACTAGACACAAACCAGAACAACAACTCTCTTGGGACCCCTCCCAGTTGGGAGCTGCTTTTCTCATTTCTGATAAATATTCCCCTAACTTTCTCCTTTTTGTCTTTGATTTTATTGCTCAGCTTTACAAGGCAATAGCTTGGTTTTAACTTGTACAGAGTTAACTATTTCAGATTTGTAGGTCCCACCAAAACTGGTAGATGTGTAGAGGCCTTTAGGGCTGGAGACCTTTGGGGAACATCTTACCATGCTAATGACCTCCAGACTGTACTTGTTTATGATGTCACTGTCAAACTCCAATTGGTCATTAGGTGGAGCCAGTGATGCATGTGCTGGACTCCTGTTACAAGGTGCATGTAATGACTTTCTAAAGAGTGCACATAACTGCCAACTGCCAATAATTTCTATCACAGCTTGGAAGATTAGCTCTCTGGAGAACATCCTACCTGCTGCTCCCTGCTACACCAGCCCCTTTCAGCAGAAAGAAGCTTGATAGGTCTTTGCCCGTCTTTCTTAATGGCAGTTAGGTATACTACTCGGAGAGAGGGGGCAGTTTAGAGTTTATGAAGAGGTAGCTAGCAGGAGAAAGGGCATGAGGTAAATTCAGGTAGTCAGCTACACTGATAGGCAATGAAATGGAGTCTTTGACCCAAAAAGGAGTTTCTCAGGCAGAATAGAATGCAACCCCCTCCCTCTGTTCAGGACAGTTTCAAGGAATGTAGAATGCAAAATAAACAGTTTTCTTTAAGTTCTGTGTGTTGAAAACCTGGTTTAGAGAGTATGAGTTCCAGTTGTCATTTTAAACTCATGGAGCCACTGGACAATGAGTAAATGCCCATGCTTATGCATAAAATGTTCTGGACCGAGGGGTTGTGTGGCAACCCTCTCAGAACTCCTCCCAACTAGAAGTAATTTTTCTTCTTTCAATAAATACTGTCCTAATTTTCAAGTAAATAAAAAGAATCAGTATTCTACCCAACCCCTTTCCTATTACTACTCTTGCTTCTCATCAGATTGCTGCTTCAATAGCTCTAAATAAAATGTATTTTTAGGGGCCCCCAGGATATAGCTCAGTGGCATAAGCACCTGCCTGGCAAACACAAAATCCTGAGTTCAATTCCTGGTGCCACCACTCGCTAAAAAAATAGATATATATTATATATAGATAGCTATCTTATATAGCACAGTTCTTGATTTAACTATCTTTCAACATGAGTTACCCACCATTTTGTTTGTTTGTTTGTTTGTTTGTTCAGTATAGGGTCTCACTACACAGCTGGGACTTGTAGTGCTCCCCTTGTCTCCACCTCCGCAGCACTGGAATTACAAGTGTGCACAACCACACCCAGTTTTGGTGGCCAGCACAGCATAGGGTATGATCAAACTGGGTCCTTCACTTGCCAGGCAAGTGCTTAAACCACTGAGCTATCTCCCCAGCACTACCCACCACTTTAAGGATGAATTTGTATTAAGTTTACTTAATTACTCACCTAGTTTTTAATTCTCTACCAAGTTTTTGGTTGAAAGAATACATATTCATACACACATACGCAAATATACATATAGACTTTATTTTTTGTTACTTTACTGGTACTTACATTTATAAATTTATGCAGTATTCTTTTTCTGTTTCTTACTCTAGCTTGTGACTGTTGAAGCTGCACTACAAAAGGTGTGGCAGTTCTGTGTTTACTTTCATATTATTGATACTCATGACAGTTACATTATGCTTTATATATTTTGAATCTTTGTTTTTTCTGTAAGCTAATTATAGATATTGAAATCAAATAAGTTTTTTTTTTTTTTAATAGCTCTGTAGTTGGTCACCATGGAACCAAGCAGAATACCAGAATTGTTTTTTCTCTGTTAATAGAACATTATGCCTTCTGTGCTGCTTGAAGGAAGGTGGTTTTGTTTGGATTATATCTTTCTCCTATAGCTGTTTTTTTGAAAATGTTGAATTTCTTTTCTTTTATACTGTTGGCAGCAGAAATTTGTACTTTACCATAATACTAGAGTCTTGTAGCAGTGTTCTCTTCTTGCGGACGATTTTATTGGAGCCCATTAACTCTTTTGTTCTGACAGGGACTGTTTGCTTTTTTTTTACACATGGCACAACCATGGTGGAATTTCTTGTCATGTAGTTCCCTTGTAATTGTTATATATTCGGTGTCTTTTTTATTTTAACTATGTTACGAGATAAATTGAATCCTTACATATAGGAAAAAATATTTTTCTTTTATCCTTGACTTGGCAGTTTGGAAAAATCCATGCTCAAACTCATTTATTTTTTTTTCATTATCATAGTTGCTGATAAGAAAGTTTAGTACCAATCTGTTTCTCATTTCTTTGTAGATGACTTAAGTCATACATCCATTTATATTCTCTGTCTGTCTGTCTGTCTGGCTGGCTGGCTGGCTGTTTTTTTTATGGGTGGTGGTGGTGTTTTCATTTTCTGTATTGCCCAAGATGAGTGCTAGAATGTGGTTAACCCAGGACTTATATCTATGTCATATAGCTTTATAACCTTTTTAAACCTCAGTTTTTCTGTCTGTAGAGTAATATACTCAGAATATGTTATAAGGATTAAATTAGAATTTTCAAGAAGTTCTTAACAGTCTACCCAGTACACAGGGCATTCAAGAAGTGTTATCTATTGTCATATAACCTGTTATTTCATTTAACAGATACTTAATACCTAATACATGTGCATTTTAGATCCCTTTTCGATTCCTATAGCTAGAGAACTAAGACATGACATTTACATAAAGAAGCTTTTTCTTTTTGGGGGGAGCAGTTCAGCCCACCCTGAGGTTGGGGCTGGCACAGCATGTGTAGCCAGGGATCAAACTGTGGTGCCTTGGACCTGCTTCAGCTTGCCTAAGCAGGTGCTTTAGACTGCTGAGCTATCTTGCCAGCCCCTACAGAAGCTTTTTCAAAACTAGGATCTCACTAAATAGTACAAGGTGGCCTTGAACATGCCATCTTTCTTACCTCAGCTTCCCAAGGACTGCAGGTATGCACCACTATGTTTGGCTTTGAAAAATCATTTTTTAAAAGCACTGTTAACAAGTAAGTTTTCTTTAATACACTAAATTCTGAAGATACTATGTACCTGCTCTTTTTCTAGCCTTAGCTTTAATTCTTAGCCTTAATAACTACTGTGTGTACCTATGAGTAGGATCTTCTTGGGGCTATCTGGGGTTTTTCTTTTTAATCACGTTTACCTTAACATTTTTGAAAAATGCAACTGAAGTGCATATTTAACTCTTATTAAAGTAGTAACTTAGGAGTTTAGCATATATTCTCTTGTTTCCTCCCTTTTTTCCTGCCTACTTTCTTATCTATTCAAATTTATACATTATTTTTCTTTTAACTATCTTCTCAAATAAAAATTTTATTTTACATTAAAAAAAAACTACTGTGTGAGTCACAAGGTCAACTCCTATCATTTAAGCACTTGCTGTGTATTTTGGCTTAAGACACTGTAACTTTGGCTTCCCCAGAACATTTTCACTAATTTGATATTTAATAACTTGCTCTCAGTATCCCTACCCTCCCCTTCACTCCCCACAACTCATAGACTGTCAATAATACCATTTCATAAGTCCATTTACTAAAAAGTAAGAAAAGAATAGCATCACCATCTATTACACTTCCTTCCTCACTTTGCATTTGGTAGGTCTTGCAGCCCTTAATTAAGAAAGGCTGAAAAATTGAATCATCCTTGTGCCATTTGTGGTACCCAGATGTGAACAGGATTTAGGTTTTCTATAATACATAAGCTCCTGTTGTTCGAAATGGGAAAAGGGAAGTGGGTTCTCGTTAATCTGTGCTGCAGCCTCTAATCTGGGGCTTCTTTCCATACCATACGTTTTCTTATTGTTGAGATTGTTTACTTTTAAAATTGCTTATTAGAGACCAAAAGAAATGTTACTGAGAACAGAATCTTCCATGTATTCACTAAGATTCATTCATGCTTATACTTCCCAAGAAAATAACAGAACTTTTAAAGTAACAGTAATAGTACAGTGAGAAATATTTCTATGTGACCAAATTCCAGAAGCAATAATTGAAAACATATACCTGAAAATAAAAGTTCCAGTTGGTAAAACCATTATAAACAGTTAAAAAACAAGTGATAAACTGATAATGTATTTGCAATTCAATAACTCACTGATACTATCATTCCTAATATAGTTCTTCAAATGTTAGGAAAAGAAAAATTAGAGAATAAGCAATACAATAATACCTCAGTTCAACAAGTACCTCTGTTTGTAAATAATTCAATTCACAAATAAAAGCATTCAGCAAAATTTTGCTTCCCTTTGCAAATTCTCTGTCAGGTGCCACAGCTGTTTTCCCCACACAAACACAACACAGCCATCTTCCCCCAAATAATGACATAAATTTATAAACTGAAGTATCACTGTATAAATGGTTTTTATACTTGAAAAAAACAAAAGCTTCACACACAAAAAAAAAAGGGGGGGGGGGGGCAGGGAGATAGCTCCGTGGCACAAGTGCCTGCCTGGCAAGTGCAAGGTTGTAAGTTCAAACCCTAGTCTTGAAGAAAAAAAAAAAAAGGCTTAGCCTCACTCATATTAGAAGAAACCCAATTAAAACTGTAGCGTATACTAATTTCTGAAAAACTAGACATGCTAAAATTTAAAAGTTGGATTAAACAGTTACATTGGTAAAAGTGACAGGACCATTAGTTGGTATGATATATAAAAAGGAAAGTAAGTTAAAAATACATGTATAATGCTCTAGAAATTTATCCATGTTTGACTATGCATGAAATATGAAATGGGATATGTATAAAAATTTCAATGTAGGGCTGGCCAGATAGCTCAGCATATTAAAGCACCAGCTTAAGCAGACTGAAGGACTAGGGTTCAATCCCTGGTGTGCTGGTGTGCCGTGCTGGCCCTGCCCCCAGGACACACTATGATGGCAGTTAAGGCTGGGCATGGTGGTGCACACCTGTAATCCCAGTGCTTGGGAAGCTAGAAACAGAAAAATCATTATGAGTCTGATCTGTGTAGTGAGGCCTTGTAGATCTTGTACTAAATACATTTTTTTTAAAAAATCACTGTAACATTATTTATATTATCCAAAGACTAAAAAGGTTCTAAGTATCCACTAACACAAACTGTCATCTCCACACTCTGGGAGATTGAGCCAATAGGATCACTAGTTTGAGTCCAGCCTGGGTAAGGTGGTGACTTAAACCCTGTCTCAAAATACAAAATGAAAAACATACTGAAGATGTAGTTCAGTGGTAAGGCCCTAGGTACAATCCCTGGTACTACAGAAAAAAAATCAATAAAACATATATGTAATTTTGCACGTACATCTTTGGACTTCTGAGAATATTTCTGGACTTATGCAAAAGAAAATTGTGAAAAGTCATTGCATTGGGAAAGAGCCTCTGGAAAAGAGATGGACCATGTATTTTTTTGTATTTACTATGTTTTATCCCAGTAACATTCTTCTCGTTACACAGATACATATATAATGATCTTAGAAGCATAACTACATAACGAGATATACAGTATCATGTATAGATTGCTATTGACATAATTGATTGGCCTGTTTAGGAATTACATTAACTTATCGTCATATTCCGGAACTAAGAGCCAAGAGTGGCACATGCCTGTAATCCCAGTACTGGGGAGACAGAGGCAGAAAGATCATGAGTTTAAGCCCAGCCTAGACTACATAGTAAGTTCAAGGCTAGCCTAGACTATATAGGAAGTCCCTGTGTCCAGAAAGAAAGAAAGAAAGAAAGAAAGAAAGAAAGAAAGAAAGAAAGAAAGAAAGAAAGAAAGAAAGAAAGAAAGAAAGAAAGAAAGAAAGAAAGAAAGAAAGAAAGAAAGAAAGAAAGAAAGAAAGAAAGAAAGAAAGAAAGAAAGAAAGAAAGAGAAAAGAAGGAAGGAAGGAAAAGAAAGAAAAGAAAGATCCAGACTAAGAAGTGTCTGTCACTCAGCTGCCTTATAACACACAGTAATGGTGTACTGTATTTGTCATTCTGAGTAGAAAGCCATGTGTCCAAAGTAGTGTCTTCCTACATTCTAGCATTGTTTTTGTTGGGGTTTTTTATTTGTTTTGTTTTATTTATGCAGGGTCTCACTATGCAGCCCAGACTCATAGTGAGCCTCCTGATTTTTTGCCTCCCTAGCACTGGGATTACAGGCATGCACCACCACACCTGAACTCCTTCACCAGTTCAGTGCGCTTGAGGGTGGGGCCAGAGTGGCATACAGTGTCAGGGATTGAACCCTGGCCCCTATACTTACCTAAGCAAGCACTTAGTCCACTGAGCTACACCGCCAGCCCTGTAACATTGTTTTCTAGCACAACTAATACTTTTTTTAACTCCCTTATATCACCTTTTACCTTTCATCATATTTTAGAGTGTGAGTAAAGAGAATGCCTTTTGTTACAATGTAAGTGTACTAGTAAGGATGAATACCAATTTGGTTAAGTGGTACCAGGGTAAAATAATATTTTTATGTTCATTCACATTGTAATTCTAAAGTCCTACCTTCAAAAATCCAAATTAATCAGAAATTTTATAAAGATTATTTTTAATTTAAATAGATAACTACAAAAACAGCTGGTAAGAGCTGCTCTTCTTATGCAGTCTGTATTAGCATTGTATAAATTTACCTTTCTTTAAAAAATAGATCATTACTCCTTGCTGATCTTGACAAAGAAGAAAAAGAAAAGGACTGGTATTATGCACAACTTCAGAATCTCACAAAAAGAATAGATAGTCTTCCTTTAACTGAAAATGTAAGTAACCTGAGGGTAAATTTTTTGTTTGTTTTTTTTGTTTTGTTTTGTTTTGTTTTGTTTTGCTTTGTTTTGTTTTTTGAGACAGGGTCTTGCTGTGCAGTTCAGGCTGGCCTTGAGCTCACTTTGGTAGCCCAGGCTGGTGATAAATTTATTTTAGAGTTTAATAATTTGATCCTTCTCTACCCAACCTTGCCATATTAACTATTTTGGATATGTAATGGAATGTTGTAACAAAGCTTCTGAAATACATTAATAATCTCAACATTATATTTAACTGCTGTCCATAAATATTTGATACAATTTTTTAAAAGAGAAAACAGACTAGTTAAAATATAACTTGCTTTCTTAGCTTACATTTTTCATGTACCAATAGCACTTTTGAAAGAAGATGATGAATGCAATCATAAACAAAAAGGGGGGGGGGGAGACTTTCTCCAGAACATGTAGTAAACCTGAATAGAGCTTGGTTGACAGTCATTCAGGATTTTGAGAGAAAGAGTAAGGCTGCTTCTTCCTGTATCCTTAAACTTTTCCTGGAAATTAAGGGAACCTAAGTGGTATAAGATGTTTATTGGAGAATTGCTAGCAGATAAAGGTTAGGAAACCAGAAGGATTTTGCAAAGTGATAATAGACAAAATTACCGTAGCATAAATTTGCTCACCATTGACTTTTATAGAGAATATGTAAAATCCAGTGTCCAGTATTAGGAAAAGACTTAAGCATATATGACAAATCAAGAACATCTTATTATTATCCAAAATATCAGTTGTCAGATAAATTTACCATTTATTTATTAAATATTAATCACATTGATTTAATAGGATATTTAAGGCATTATTATAGACCATTAGCAACATTTAACAAACTTTAACTTAAGAAAAAAAAAAATCACCCAAACTTTAACTTGCCTATATCTTATAACTTTTAATTGTACAAATTTTGGTCTCATTAGAACACTTTAATACAGAAAAATACTTACCAAGATATTGCTTAAAACATCAGCTCCAACCCACTTGTTGCAACATACTCTGGTCGTGGTCAGCATTTTTTTAGGGGATAGTTAGGAAGTGGAGGACAGTGAGTGAAGGGTCAGCTAGGTCAGTGAGCATATGAAATAACATCTATAATGTAGCCCAGAATTTTGTTGTTTGTATATTTTTTGTATTTTTTTTTTAGAGAAGGGTCTACAGGGTGTTCAGGGTCTCACTACTAGATTGGACTCATACTGATCCTCCTGTTTACAGCCTCCCAAGAGCTGGGATTACAGCCAGCTCAGTGAGCCCCAGGGGCGGGGCCAGCATGGCCAACAGGACAGGCCCAGGGGTTGAACCACTGGCCCCTGCACCTGCTTGCTAGTGCTTTAATCCACTAAGCTATTTGACTGGCCCAAGGACAATCAGTATTTTAACTCCCCATTATATCAGCAAGTCAGACTGAGCCTAGTATCTATAATGAAATTTTAGGCTACTAGAGGAAAAATAGTTTTCCCATACATGAAGACTTACTTGTTTTCTTATCAATTTTCTTATTGGTACTTACACACTTTGTTTTACTAAAAAATGTACAAACACAATGAGATGCTAATATTTTATGTTACTTGTCTTAGTTTTCCTTACAAACTGATATGACCAGAAGGCAATTGGAATATGAAGCAAGGCAGATCAGAGTTGCAATGGAAGAACAATTGGGCACATGCCAGGATATGGAAAAGCGAGCACAGGTAACTTAGGCATATTTTAACTACAAAAATGATAGCTCTTTTGACATTGTGAACATTTTGTTACTGGGACAAGAAATACAGCTCAATGGTAGAAGATACACCTAAAGTCCAAAGGCCCTGAATTCAACCACCAGGGCACAAAAGAAAAAGAATCCATTGTGTGTGTATACACACATACACATGTATGCCTACACTTAAGTCTTATCTTTATGCTGACTGCTGCACACTAGAATCCATGTTCACATAATCCTGCCTCCTTCATATATTTCCCTTCCCCCAGTACTCTGTTCTACCTTGGGATTATAAGGAAAAGAAAGATGTTTGTCTTTCGGTGGCTGATAGCAAACTTCAGCCCTTCAGGATTTCTACTTGTTACTCTAGATCAGTGGTTCTCAACCTGTGGGTCGCAACCCCAGTGGGGGTCAAACAACCAAAACACAGGGACCTAAAGCCATCAGAAATCATAACTGTAGCAAAATTATAGTTTTGAAGTAGCCACCAAAATTATTTTTTGGTTTGGGGTCACTGCAACATGAGGAACTGTATTGCAGGGTCACAGCATTAGAAAGGTTGAGAACCACTGCTCTAGATATGTGGGGCCAGGAATCAGCTCAGTGGCACTACACTTAGCTGGCAAGCACAAGCCTATGAGTTCAATTCCCGGTACCAAAAAAAAAGGTTGAAATATGTGTAATGACATTCAGAATATGTGACTGGTTTTCAAAATCTATGCTTTGCAAAAAGGCAACTCAGAAAAAAAGGAGTGGGGAAAAATATACAAACACAATAGGTAAGATAATTGTACCACTAATTTGTATTGGTTTATTGAAAGGACCAGTTAATGCTTAATTTTTTTTTTTTTTTTTTTAATGAGGGCTTGCACATTAGCTCAGTTGTTTCAAGTACCTGCTTAAGCAAACACAGTTAGGTACAGAATACCATGGTCCAAGCCCCAGCTCCACATGCCACACCAGACCTACCCTAATGCAGTCTGAGAGAGCCAAAAAAATATATATATGCATGCCTATATTTGTTAATCCGAACAACTACTTTCAAGTTAACATTATTCCTTGTAACTGTTAATTTCCTATCTTATTTTGAAATTCTGTATCATTTTTAATTTTTATTCTCTTTTAAAAAAGAAAACCTTTTCAGTAGGATAACAGAAAATGAACATGGAGAAAGAATGAGATGTGAAATAAGCTGGGTAGAGAACATTCTCTTATTTCTACTCTGAACTGATATCAAGAAAAGTGGGATGGGGAGATTGCTCAGCAGCATAAGTGCTTGACTGGCAAGCACAAGGTCCCAAGTTCATTCCCCAGTACTACAAAAATAAAAATAATTTTAAAAAAATAGAGACAGGGGCCTGGGAGATAGCTCAGGGGCACAAGTGCCTGCCTGGCAAGTGCAAGGTCCTGAGTTCAATCCCTAGTTCCGTAAAATAAAATAAAATAATAGAGACAAAAGCATTAACTAGTTTTGCTGTCTGTCAGGCCTTTTTATATATTGCTGAATTTTGCCTGTTTATATACAGATAAATAACTAACTAATAATTTTAGTCTTTGAGAGATCTTGATAATTGATTTACCCCAAGATAAACATGAGAATTTTGTTTAATGTTGGAGACAAACTGGAAGAACATTAAAGATTTTAAGTAAACAGCAAAATAAAAGGATATAGGCTTACACTTATATGTGTCATATATGTATATGCTATAAAGTTTATTTCATAGTTTAAAAATCACTTAATATGACATTTTCCATTCCCCAAAGTACAGACTTTCTCATAGTTTTTCTCAATATAATGTGTGTTCAATTTAGGTTGGACTGGTTATAGGCTAAGATGAAATGACTATGAGACAAGTATGGGAATCTCACTTGCAAAGTTAATGTTTGATAGGACTAAGGGCCAGTCAGATAGCTCAGTGAATTAAAGCACCTGCTTTGGCAGACACAGGGACCAGGATTCAATCCCCAGCATGCCGTGCCAGTCCCACCCCCAGGGCACACTGAGATAGTGATTGAGACTAGGCATGGTGGCACATACCTGTAGTCCCAGCACTTGGAAGGCTGAAAGCAAGAGGATCACTACAAATCTAATCTACAACGAGACCGTGTAGACCCTGTACTAAATACATTTTTTAAAAAGAAAGAAATTGTAGAGATAGAGCCCAGGAAAAGAAAAAAATAATAATAATTCAAGAGTGAAATTTTTTAAGGTAAGTATTTACCAAAATTCAGAAATATACTTTGTTTTGTTTTGTTTTCCTTTTTTTAGTACCAGGGATCAAACTCAGGACCTTGAGCTTGCCAGGCAAGCATTTATTCCACTGAGCTATCTCCCCGGCTTTAATAATTGCCATCTCAAAAAGAAGAAAATAAGTATTGTTACTGTAAATGATAGAATTATTTGCTGTGAAAATTCTAAAAAGTGAACCAAAAAATATTTAGTAAGAATTTCATGTTAGAGTCTAGATACATAGAAAACTTAGTAGCTCTAAAATTATTACAAAAATGCTTAACATTTTAAAAATACTTTTTCCACTTTGTTTCAATTTCGTGTAACTCACTCTGCATTTACTGTTTAGTGGCCATTTGATAGTCTTGCTATGGCGGGAAAGTAAAAGCTATGCCATCTTTGTGATCTTTTTATCAAAAATAACAGTAACGTTTAGCTGCAGTAGGTATTTAAAAATACTATTAACTCATAGGAGTAACTTTGAGATTCTCCTGCTTAAACTCTGATGTTACAGCAGATCAAATGTTCTTTCCTTATAGCTTAAGATCTAGATTCATATCAGAGTCTGGGAGATAGCTTAGCAGCATAAGCTCCTACCTGACAAGCACAAGGTCATAAGTTTGATCCCCAGTACCAGTCATTCAATAAAATTAGATTTACTGTAATTTTCACTTTCTCAAAATGTGTTTGAGAATAACATTATAGGGAGTGTTGAGAACAGAACCTAAGGCCTTCCACATGCTAAACCTGTACTCCACCACTGAACTAAACTCTTACCACTAGAAATTACTCTTTTTTTTTTTCTTTTTTTTGCAGTATCGGGAATTGAACTCAGGACCTTGCACTTGCCAGGCAAGTGCTTAACTGAGCTGTCTCCCTGGCCCTAATAACTTTAAATATTGATTTTCATAATATATGTACCATACAGTTTGATCGATGACTTGTGTTTGTACAGTTTTATTAAACATATCTAGAGACTTATTTTATAAAGTTAAATGTATTAAAGTTGAATTAATTCCAACTTCCCAGTGATATGTATATATATAATAAATATATATATTACATGTTATATATATGTATAATATATGTGTATGCTGCTTACATAAAAATGGCTTAGCATAAACCCAAACTGTTAGGTGATAGCCATCATATAATTACATATTTATTTTAATTATTAGCATTAAAATCACTAATTTTTAAATAAAATATGCCTAATTTGGTGTCCTATTTTATTTTAGCGAAGAATAGCCAGAATTCAGCAAATAGAAAAAGATATACTTCGCATACGACAGCTTTTACAATCCCAAGCAACAGAAGCAGAGGTTAGTAAATTGGCTTTTTTGTTTGTATGTAAATATGAGTAGTCATTCTTAGAAAATAAGTTATGTCCTTGAAATATGGATATTCTTATAGAGAACTGAAGCACTTTATAATATTCTTCCTAGAATCATCAAAATCCTTATTTTGATTTCTTCATTATAGGCAGTTAAAATTTGTATAGATACCTTACATCAGCTACCAATTTAGGCATAGTAAAATAATTTAATTAGCTGTCATCAATCTGTAAGCTTTTTCTTTATATAAAACCTTTAGTAAGAACTGGTCAAACATTTACCTGTGCTTACTTGGTAAACCTCATTAAAATGATATCAAAAGAATAAAGTGAAAAAGACAAACACCAGGAAGGTAACAGTAATAAAATTTGAAAAGTTGGAAAGTAAATAACTATTTTAGCATGTTGTAGAGAATTGATCACTAAATAAACAATAAAAAAATATGAAGCAACTCAATGTATGTTACAGAATTCTAAAAGGGCCCAAAACAAGTTATGCTAGTTATTTCTGGAATTAAGGATAAAGGCAAGGAGACTAAAAACAAAATTACTAAAAATCTGTTAAGAAGCTCATGAAACCTGTGGAACTTCTACACAAGTGGGTAAGTGTTTCTTTCCAAGTCTAACAAAAAATTAGCAATTTCCTTTGGATGAGTGTATTTAGGGGTAAGCCTAGTGTAATTTAAGTTGGTGGCACCATATATAAAACTGAACTAGATAAAATTTTCCTTAATGTGGGAATTTTCACTGGCATCCAGTCTTATCATCACTGGTCAGGTTTCTGAAAGATATTTCTCCTAGAAACATAGCTAACCTAGGCCCGGCAGGATTGCTCAGTGGTCTAAAACGCCTGATTGGGAGCTTGGGCGGCTTCAGGGACTGCGGTTCGATCCCCGGCACCACATGCTGCGCCAGCCCTGCCCTCGGGGCAGACTGAGCCGGCCGTAAAAAATGAGTGAATAAGCAAACAAAGGTTCTGAAACAAGAAAAAAAATAAAATTAAAAAATTAAAAAAAAAAAAAATAGCTAACCTAAAAAGAATGCCATACATGGTGGTACACCCCTATAATCCCAGCAGGGAGATTGCCATAGGTTTGTAGCAAGTCTGAACTACATAGCCAGACCCTGTCTCAAAAGTATATGTACATACATACATACATACATACACACATACATACAGATTTCTTCCATTGGAAGGTTCACCAACACACTGGGTCAGCTAGACCACAGTACTAGCTCATTACAGTTGACAGATTCTGTCCCTCAGAAACAGCTTTTTCATTTAGCTTATTCATACATAGCTCACTCTTAAATATGGGTGAACACTAACACTATTGAGTACTAGATTTTTTTTTTTAAAGTTTTGAATAGTGATTTTGGTGTTAGATTACAGTTTATTCTTACAAGAAGAAAGCTTCCAAAGTAATTCACAATAAGAAAAGATACTGCATCTATGAAACAAGAAAAGGATGGTATACACAACATTTAGAGCATAAGACTCTGCAGGAGTCAGAATTATAATAGAAACAAAAAAGCTCAATACAAAAGTTAAAATATTTCTCAGAAAATAAAACAAAAAAGGACAAGAGAAAAAATCAGAATCATCCTAGGAAAGTTTGATAACCAAATAAAGGAGCTTCAGAGGAAAAAAAATTTTTTTAAGACTATAGAGATAGAATCACCCTATAAATTATAATTTGTGGCCTCCAGTTTGATTCTGATCTTAATTTACCTGGATTTAATGTTAGCCCCCACAAGTGTTTTTTGTCTTTATGAGAGAATCAAACCAAGGAACATTCTACCACAGAATTCTATACCCTAGCCCTTCTTACTTTTCATTTTGAGATAGAGTCTAATTAAGTTGCCAGGGCAGGCCTCAAGTTTATGATCCTCCTACCTCAGCCTCCCAGTTAACTGAGATTACAAGGTGTCCCCACAGCTGGCTAGAAGCTCACAAGTTTTTAGTGTCTCCAAGCCACCCACTCTTCTGCTAACTGACTATATAAATTCCATCCAAGTGGGTGTACTGCAGTATAATTGCATTCTAGCCTAACCAGAGTGCAGTTTAAAGACAAAGAGCTTAAGGCTGGCTGCCTCCAACTCAGGTACTGGCCACTAATGTTGGTTGTCCCCAACTCACCCACACTTCTCCTGAACAGATTACAAATGTAGGACGACTTTCTACAACCATCTGAAGTTTTAATTCAGTAGAATGACTCCCAGAACTCACTGAAAGCTCTGTTCTTGGGATGATATATTTACTGTAAGAGTATATAAGTCAGGAAAAGCCAAATGAGAGACATTTGGAGAAAACAAGGAAAGAGAAGGGTTCCGAGATATATAGAGATTTCACACTCTTCTGGTGGAATCTGGGCATGTTACCTTCACTTTCAGCCCTAATACAAGTTTATTTCAGATTAAGGACTTGTTTGTGTTTTTTGTACTGAGGGATGTAAAAAATGTGCAACCACTTGAGAAACAGATTAGGCAGTTCCTCAGATTATTAAAGAATCACCATCATGGCCCAGCAATCGCACTCTTAGGTATCTAAGAGAAATGAAGAGAACATAAGACTTTACTTAGATATGCAGGCTTATTCATTGTGGCTCAAAATTGGGAACAGTACAAATGTTTATAAATTAAATGTGGCATATTCTTACAGTGAGATACTATTCTGCAATAAAAAGTAATAAATTACTGGCACATAATATAACATGGATGAGCCTAAGGCCTGCTAAGTAAAATGTGCCAGAAACATAAGTCCATTTAAATGAGATGTCCAGAAAAGGCAAACCTATAAAGACAGAAAGTAGATTAGTGATTTCCTTGAGTTGTGAGTGGGAATAACCATTAACTGTAAATAGGCAGGAAAGATCTTCTGGGGTGATGATGAAAGCATTCTACAAGTAGATTATGGTGATAGTTGGCCATTTTACTAAAAATTACTTAATTGTGCACTTAAAAATATGTGAATTTTATGTTACATAAATATCTCAATGATACTGTTTTAATTTTTTTTTCTTGTTTCAGAACTTTTGTTTGTTTATTTATTTTTATGGCCGGCTCAGCCTGCCCTGCAGGCAGGGCTGGCACAGCATGTGGTGCCGGGGATCGAACCTCAGTCCCTGCAGCCGCCCAAGCTTTCCTAAGCAGGCACTTTAGACCACTGAGCCATCCTGCCGGGCCCCCTTGTTTTTTTGGGGTTTTTTTTGGGGGGGGGGGTTGGTCTTTTTGAGACAGGGTCTCGCTATGCATTTCAGGCTGGCCTTGAACTCACTTTTGTAGCCCAGGCTGGTCTTGAACTTGTACCGATACTCCTGCCTCAGCCTCCGGAGTGCTGGGATTATAGGGGTGCACCACCACGCCCAGCAGGCCCCCTTGTTTTAAAATTTTTGCCCAGACCTAGGGTAGAAAACCCTGGCAAAGTTTTATAGCAACTATGACAATGAGGAAATTCAAATTTTTCTTTCATAGGAATCAATAACAGTCTCTTTTGTTTTCAGTGTTATTAGAAATTTTGTTCCATCATCAAAGAATTCAGGTGGGAAGAAGCAGATTGGGTTAAGATGTTAAGTAGCAGATTGGGCTCTGGAGTCAAACTGGATTGTGATTCCAACTCTGGCTTCATCATTTACAAGATGCATGTCTAAAAACCAGTTACTTATGTTCTTTGTGTCTCTGTTTCTTTATCTACAAAGTGGAGACAATAACTATTTCAAATGGATGGAATGAGGATTAAATCAACAAATGTACCAACAAAAGCTAAATAATTAATGCATAGTAAACATTAAGTTTTTTAAAAAACTTTTAACATATATCATCACCATCTTTGTTGGTTTCTTCTCACATCTTTGATCTTTTAGGTTCATCTTTTACGTGGACATTAATTGTAGGCATTTCCTTAAAGCTTCCTTTTTTTTTCTCTGTCCTCTTTCGCTAAAGCAGTCTAATTTATCCTTAAGCTTTCAGCTATCAACTTTATACTCTTGGCTCTCATATTCATTTTTCTAGCCATAAACTCCAGATTTCTAAATTTTTGTTCCTTCTCTGTATGTCCACTTCGATGTATCAGAGCCACTTTAAATACAACACATCCCAATTATAATTAATTAACAAATATATTCTTAGTCCCTCTATATCAACTGCCCTTCTCCCAAAACTTTTATCCTTTAATCTTATCTTTATGCATCACTCCTTCACTGGTGTGAACAAACTTGAAACCAGATTTCATTTCACTCCTCATAGCCAGTGTGGTGCCAAACTATACCAGATTTACCTGTGTAACTCCTTTTTTTCACTTTTTGTGGTCCTAGAAATTGAACCCAAAAGCCCTTCTCACTGAGCTGCATCCTTCACCCTTTTATATTTTTTCTTTTGAGATAAGGTTTTGCTCCGAGTTGTCCAGACTGGGATCAAACTTGTGATTCTCCTACTTCAGCCTCCAAGACCACTGGCCTCTAGTTCTTATACCTGCATGTATGCTTATTTTTTCCCAAATACCATCATCTCTGTATACACAGGTTAATACAGTAGCCTCCTAACTACTTTCTTCTGTTTCCTGCCCGCTTTATATCATTTAAAATTTGGCAGAGGTTAATTTACATAGTATTTATATATTAGTATTAATTATATGGGAAAATAATGATGGGGCCTCATTTTAACTTTTAAAGAATGGGCTGGGGAGATAGCTCAGTAGAATAAGTGCTTGCCTGGCAGGCACAAGGCCCTGAGTTCAATCCCCATTTCCAGGAAAAAAAAAAAAAAAAGAAAGAAAGAAAAAAGAAAAGCCTCTGGTCACACTCAGATTCAGAAAAAAAAAAAAAAAATTGAATATTCTTTGTGTGTTTGCTTTTTACCATCCCACTTTCCCTCACTTAATGCTCCAGTGATATCATAATCCCCTCACCTCCAGCACAGGCTTTTGCACTGAGCTACATCCCAACTTATTTAACTTTTGAGACACAGTCCCATAAAGCTGCCTAATCTGGACTTGAACTCACAGTCCACCTGCCTCAGCTCCCCATAGTGCCAAGATGACAGGTGTACACCACCAACTGTGGCTCATGATTCTTTCCTGTACTGTACCAGGCCAGGCTTTCTCCCATCTCAGGCCCCATTCACCTAGACTGCTCTTTCTCTGTCCTCTACCTTTTCTGTTTAACTGGTAATTCTTCAGTTCTCCATTTAAATGGCACATCTTAACAGCTGTTTTCCCAAAACCCACACCATGTCACACCCCTGTTACTTGTTCTTGTAATACCTTATTGTGGTGGATTGCCAACTGATGCTCAACTTGTAAATCTAAACTGAGCTGGTGTAGGAGGCCCACCTGAGGATTTTTGCCAGCAGCATAAGAGGCAGAACTAGAGAAGCTGTTGAGAGGCTATTGGGAGCTGATAAAAACTGCTGGGGAGCTATTGAAAGCTGCTGGTTCTCTTGGGCTATTCTGCTGGGGGACCTTGTCACACTGGTTTTCTTGGTGAACTTGGTTGTTTTCATTGGAAGAGGAGCTCCGCACCTCATTGTGTCTCAGGACAGCTGCATTTCATTTTGGAAAATTCTGGTCCTTACTTTGAGCATCACTTCCTGGCTCTGGAAAGGAAGATGGTACACTGTTCAGTCTCCCACTGTTAGCTTTCCTCAGGAGCTCAGCTGTCCTCATCCTCAGAGGAGCTCAGAACATCACTGTCACTGAGGATCACTGTGGTACTTTTCAGAGCATCTCTGATCCTTACCTTGGCTATTGCTTCCTGGCTCCAGTGCAGATCCTTCAGCCTGTTAGCACAGATCCTTCACCCTGCTGGCACAGACTTTCTAGCTTCAGCCACTGACCCAGCACAGATCGATGAAGCAGACCTGCATAGGACATGATTGTGGAATCCAGGCCCTCAGCTGGATTCTTTGTTCTTTAGTGTGTGGACAGATTTCCTGAACTCTCTTTGTATATAATTCTTTAGATGACTATTATAGTCTTATAAAATATGTACCCCATACTGAATTGTTCCCCCTTGAAAAACCCCAAACTAGATAGTTGTACTCCTCTTTCTCGTAGTACTTGTCAGTGTTAACTTTACTGTTTTTTCTTGTTCTTTGACAGTAAGAGTGCAGTGTAAGCTTTCAGAGACTTATGTTTTTTATTTATTTGTTTAAATTTTATGTATTTGGTACTGAGTTTCACTACTCAGGTGCGTAGTGATCCTTCTGTTTTCAGCCTGAGATTATAGGTGTGCACCACCACACTTAGTCTTGGTGGTCTACTTGGCACACCCAGGCCGTGCTGGCACAGCCTGTGGTACTGGGAATCGAACCTGGATCTTTATACTTGCCTGGGTGGGTGTTTAAACCACTGAGCTATCTCCATAGCCCAAGAAACATAAGTTTCAAGAAAACATAGAACAATGTCTAATTTTCCTACCACTGTTTCCCCCAATATCTACAAGTAACTGGCCAAGACAGATAGCCAGTAAATATTTTTTCTTTAAATATTTTGACATCTTCTCATGTGTTAGTATCACATCTTTATAGTCTTAGTGATCTTTGATATATTTTGTCTCTGTTGACTTTCCACTCTAGTTGATTTACTGGTTTTTACAGTAGGAGTTACAGGTGATACTGTTCTTCTGCTTTTGAGTTACTAGGTGCTATCCCACTTTTGCTTACATGTAACTACAGCATTGATAGAAATGTTACACAAATTCATCTTTTAAGTCATTTTTAAATGGTCCAGCAAAGCTTGATATTTAAAGAAATTCTAATGGAAGCCATTTTGTATAGTTATCTACTATGATGTCAAATTTTCAAGAGTAAACTTTTCAAGAGTATCATTTAAAAAAAAAAAAAGAGTATCATTTTCTAGAGTTAGCACATAAAGGCTTTTGTAAAGAATGATAAAAAATGTTTGGCTCTGCAGTGATGTTTTTACAGACTGCTTTGTATTAGATATAATCTTTTAAATGACTTTTATTACATACAATCTTTCACTTCATGTAACAGATGGTGGTTGCATTAGAAAGGTTTTGTTCATTAGAATCTAAGAGCTTATCATTTAGTTTCATGTGACTTTTCTAACAAGAAATGTGTATATAGTATATATATAAATATGCCTACACAGAAGGTATTTGTATTTGTAAGCTTTGGTGATCATTTAATTGTTGTATTTGCAGCTCCATTAAATGCCACAATTGTATGACTTTGCAGTAGAGACTCTTACTTGGTCTCATTGGGCTTTATCCCTGATAGTGAGATGAGCACAGCTGGTGGAGGATGGTGTTTCTGTGAGTCTCAGAAAATCCTTTGTCTTGTACAGCTCTAATGCTCAAGGGACACACTTCACTTTCCTCTTTACTGAAAGTCGACTACTAGACAAGCTGGAGGTTGTGAAGTGTAACGTGCAGTTCCATGCCTTTGTCAGCCTGGATAACTGATGCATTCAAAGCTTTGAAACAGAAAAGAAGCTGTGGGCTAAGAAAGCGAGCACCATTTTTGTATGTGATGATGTTAACTCTGTATTAGCAGAGGTCATCTCAGAACAAGCATGAAGCTGGCCTACATGAGGCAGAGCGGCAGAATGAAGGTCAAGGAGTGGCAGAGGTCAACATGGCAACTTCTGGTACTCAGGTAAATTAAAGTCCTCTATTGCATCTTTCAATTAATGCTTTAAGCACTTGAAAAAAGTGTGGAAAAGGATGGTTCTCAAAATGATCTGTAAATCTTACATTTTTGCTTAGGATGGATATATCCAGAAGCATTCAGTATTTTTCCCTCTTGCTACATGCTAGCTGTAATGCTCTTGAATTTTGTGAATTTATTTTTAGAGCTCTAGATTATGTATCTCTGTTAATATAGTAACTATTATAATTTTTTTTTAAAGTTTGGTTAAGTATGTGACTTGACCTAGTTATTCCTAGCACTGACTGCATAGGTATGCTCTTTCTCTAAGCTATTTGGAACATTTTTATGGATTTTTAAAATTACCATAAGGGCTTTGTTATAGTTCTTTTTTTCTGTTGTATTTCAAGGTTACATATGTCTAGAAATTTACATCTTATTGAAAAAATAGTTCTGATGTTCATAAAAAGATAGAATCTAAGGCCAGAAAGATAGCTCAGTGTCCTAAGTGCCTGCCCAACAAGTGCAGGATCCTGAGTTTGATCCCCAGTCACAAATTTTTTATTAGTTTTATATAATACAACCAAATGTGTCAGAACTTTTCATTAAAGTATTATGTTCCCCACATTGCCTACAATGAATAGTTTTATGTTGGGCGATTATTTTTTAAAATAAAATTTTAAGTTGGCTTTAACCTTCTTATTGTCAGCATAAAAACACTATTTTTTTTCTAATATTATGAAAAGATAGGGCCAGCCAGAGAGCTCAGCAGACTAAAGCACCTGGTTAGGCAAGTGTAGGGACCCAGGTTTGATCCCTGGAATTCCATACCAACCATGCTGCTGGGTCATGCTGAGATGGTGATTGAGGCTGGGCATGATGGCTCAAGCCTGTAATCCTAGCACTTGGGAGACTAAAAACAGGAGGATCACTATGAGTCCAGTCTGTAGTGAGATTCTGTACTAAATAAATAAATACAGGGGCTGGGGAGATAGCTCCGAGGCACAAGTGCCTGCTGGGCAAGTGCAAGGTCGTGAGTTCGAACCCCGGTCCCAAAAATAAATAAATAAATAAATAAATAAATAAATAAATATATAAATTTTATTTTATAAAAATTCAATTTCATAATAAGTACTAAAAGCATAACAATAGTTATTACAATGTGTATCATTATCTTCAAACTAGTTATTCAGAATACAAGACCTAGTCCAAAAAGATTCTTAGAAACAGGAACAGATAATAACACAGAACTTAATCTTTTCAGTAAACTAGTAGTATAAACAAAACCAAATAGCACTTTTTTTGGTAGACTCACTACAGTTCTGGCTAGCCTTGAACTTGGTATACAGCATATATATTGAAATATTTTTAAAGAAATGGGATTTGTAATTTAGAAAAATATTTAAACTTCTCCTTATTTATCTCTTATATCTTGCTCTTTATGTGTACAGTAAGTCCCCAATTTAAGAGTAGGTTCTATTCTAGGAAAATGTTCATTATGTCATATTCATTCATAATCTGACAAAATAAGTCTTAAGATAGTACACCTGTGGATCTTACATGAACGTTTCCATCTCAGATGTTCGTCAGGGTCTCTCTGCCTCTCTATATATACTTATGCGGATCATATTAATATAATTTTATGTATTATTGTATAATATATAAAATACTTAAATTGTAATTTAAATATACTTTATATTATATTTTTGTATACGCAGTGTTTCTCATATAAGAAAAACAATGCAGTATTGGAACTCATATATCTGACATTTCACTTAACATTATCTTCTCAGATTTCATTTATTTACCTACAAATGCCCAAGCTTATTTACAGTAGCATAGTACTCCATTATGTATAAATACCAATTTCCTTATCCATTCATGTGTTCATGAACATATACATTGTGTTTGCAAGATTTAGCTATTATAAATTGTGCTCCTATAAACAGGTATGTATGTATCCTGTAATATAATGATTTTAGCTCTTTAGGAAGATACCCGTGAGGAGGATGGGTAGGTCAAATGAAATTTCTAGTTTTAGTTTTTTGAGGAATTTTCATACTGATTTATTTTCTTTCTTTTTTTTTTAATATTAGTACAGGGTCTACAGGGTCTCACTACACAGATTGGACTAATAGTGATCCTCCTGTTTTCAGCCTCCCAAGTGCTAGGATCACAGGCACACCACCATGCCCAGTCTCAATTGTAATCTCAATGTGCCCCGGAGGTGAGGCATACTGATTTCTCTAGTGGCTGTACTAATTTACATTCCCACCAACAATGTAGTATCATTACTTTTACCCCCCACATCCTCACCAGCATTTGTTATTGTTTTGGTTTATTTTTTTGATAGCTATTCTTTCGTGGGTAAGATGGGATCTCAGTGTAGGTTTGTCTTTATTTCACTTTGGTATTTGAGAAAGGGTCTCACTATGTAGTCCATCCTGGCCATAAACTCATAACAATCCTGCCTCAAGTTCTTGGGTGCTGAGATTCCAAACTTGTGCCACCATATCCAGCCTTAATGTTGTGTTAATTGCATTTCTCTGATGACCAGTGATGATGAGTACTTTTTAATGTATTTATAGGCTATTTGTGCTTCTCCTGAGAAGTATCTGTTCATTTCTGTTGTCCATTTTTTGATTGATTGGGCCTTCTATTTCATTTGGTTGAGACAAGGTCTCATTATGTAGTTCAGGCTCACCTTGAAGTCTTCTATTTTGGGTGTCTTAATTTTTTCAGTTCTTCATGTATTTCTTTTCTTTTTTGTTTTATTTTAATGTATTTGGTTGTTAGAGGGTCTCACTACACAGTAGTTCAGGCTTGTAGTGATCCTCCTACATTCAGCCTATCCAGCACTGGGATTACAGGCATGCACCTCTAGTCTGGCCAGCTCAGCCTGCGCTGGGGTGGGGCTGGCCTGGCATGTGGTGCCAGAAACTGCAGTCCCTGTGTTTTCTTAAGCCTGCCTAAGCAGGTGCTTTAGTCTGCTGAACTATCTCACTGGCCCCCACTTCACGTATTTTTTATGTTAGTCCTCTGTTCATGGCTTAGCTGCCAATTTTTGTCCCGTTTTGTAGATTGTCTTTTCACTGTTTCTTACTTATTTTATTGTATAGGAGCTTTGTAATTCAATATGCTACCATGTGTTGATAGTATTTCTTATGCCATTGTGGTTCTAAGGAGTTTCTTGCCTTATCTTCAAGAATTTTATCATTTTAGAGACTGGGCCTGGTGGCGTGCACCTATAATCCCAGCTCTTGAGAGGCTGTAAACAGGCAGATCACTATGAGTCTGACCTAGTAGCAAGACCCTGAACACCCTGTAGACCCTTCCCTAAAATACAAAAAAAAAAAAAAAAAAAAAAAAAAAAATTGTACCATTTTATCATCCAGTAAATGGTCTTTCTGTTTTAGCATTTACACCTTTTGATGCATTTTTATTTTAGTTTAGTATGTGATGAGATATATAGATCTAGACTCAAGTTTCTGCTATTCTGTATTAAAGAGGCTATTTTTGCTACAGTATATGGTTTTGGCTCTTTATCCAGGATCAAATAGCTGTATGTGCCTGGGACTGTTTCTGTTTGTTCTGGTCTGTTCACTGATTTACATGCCTGTTTTTGTGCTGGCACTATGCTATTTTATTCACTGTAGCTTTACAGTAGTATAACTTCAAGTCTGGAATTACAATGTCCTCTACCCAGGATTGCTTTTCCTACTCTGAATCTCTTCTATGTAAATGAATACATCGATCTCTTCTATGTACATGATTCCATGTAAATTTTAGGAGTGTTTTCTCTACCTCTGTGAGAAATGACAGTGGTACCTTGATTGGGATTGCATTAAATCTGTATGTCAGATTAAGAAGTATAGCCATTTTGACTGTTTTGATTCTGTTGGTTCCACCTAACCAGAAACTGGTGATATTTTTCCATTTTCTGATCTCAATTTTCTTTTTCAATCTGATATGACTTTCATATATAGTTCTTTTACTTCCTTATTAGGTTAATACCTAAGAGTTAATTTTTTTTTCATGCTATTGTGAATGGTATTATTTTCCTAATTTCTTGAAAATTCAGGGAGCTCATTATTAGTGATAGTTTTACAAGGGATAAATCTCTCAAACAGAGTGCATAATAAGCATGTGATAATTTTATAATCATCAGCCACCCAGGTCTGGCCCTGTATTGCCTGCTTACACCCCTCAAATCTGTCCCCTCATTGTTATCTTCCCAGAGAAGTTAGAAAACATTGTATTACAGTGATAGTTGGTAATTGATTGTTAATAGTAAGCAAATATTCATACAGATTTTTTTTTTAGTTATGTGAAATAAAATAGCCTTGCTGGAGAGCAATTTTGTAAAAGGCACTGAAGTTTATAATGTGCCTGCTCTGAGGCTTATCATAACATATAAGATTTTATGTTGATGGGGTAATTAGTCATGATTAAAATCATGTACTCAAGCCAAGTGTGGTGCACAGGACTGTAATCCCAGCACTCAGGAAACTGAGGCAGGAGGATTGCCGTGAGTTTGTGGCCAGCCTGAGCTACATAGCAAGACCCTACCTGAAAATCAAATAAGTGAAGTCATGTATGCACTCAGCTGTGTTTGAAGAGCTTCTTTGTAATATTATTTATGGTGACAAAAAATTAGAAGTAATTTAAATGTGTATTATCAGATAATTAGTGGATAAGTCATTAAGTGACAGTGGAGTCAGCAAACCTGGGAAATCTCACTCCCTCACTTAGACCTTTGAACAAACTCTCTGACCTTTAATGTTTTGTCTTTAGTAAAGTAAAATTGTAATACCCACCTCATAAAATATGTGAAAATGAAACATGCCCTTAACATAGTCCCTGGCATATAGCAAGTGTTCAGGAAGTGGCAACAGCTATTGTTCTTGTAAGTAATTATGTATTGGTTATTATCTTTAAAGTAGCTTTTTTTTTTTTTGTCTTTTTGAGACAGGGTCTGGCTATGCAGTTGAGGCTGGTCCTGCACTCACTTTTGTAGCCCAGGCTGGTCTCTAACTCGCACCAATCCTCCTGCCTCAGCCTCCCGAGTGCTGGGATTACAGGCGTGAGCCACCACGCCCGGCTAAAAGTAGCATTTATTAAGTGCCATCTTCTATATGAAACTCTGAAATTAAGAATTAAAATGATAGACATCCCCTGGCCTCGTGAAACCTATATAGTATCCCATGCAAATATTAAAAATTAAGATTAACCTGCATGAGGTGCTTGCCTATAAGTGCCCAATTTGCAAATGAGTTCCATTCCAGGAGAACTATTTATAAGTCAGATTGCAAAGTGTTGGGGGTTTTATGGTTAATTTTGTTTATACTTTTTTTTTTTTAACATTTTATTTGTATTATGGCCAGCTCAGCCTGCCCTGGAGGTGGAGCTGGCACAGCATGTGGTGCCGGGGATCAAACTGCTGTCCCTGCAGTTGCCTAAGCTTGCCTAAGCAGGTGCTTTAGACCACTGAGCTATTTCACTGGCCTCGTTTATGCTTTTGTGTACATAAACTGTTTTTAAATGAATATGTGGGCTGGTACTGCAAGCTATGCTGACCCCAGAACTCTGGGCATAGGATGCTGGAAACCAGGCATGGTAGCACATGCCTGTAATTCCAGCACTGGAGAGGCTGAGACAGCAGGATCACTACAAGTCTGAACTGTGTAGTGAGACCCTGTATCAAATAAGTGAATAAATACTTTTTAAAAAATAAAATAGATTAATGTGTGAAGTGTTTATGACAATTGTAAAACCATTTGCCTTTTGGAAAAATGGAAGTACTATCTCACTTGTTGATCACTTAGATTGCCCTACTGCACAGTCATAGTAGGGAAGATCATGTTATTTATTCTAGTGCAAAAGTTTCAGTAAAGGACAAGATCTACTAGGAATAATAAATTGAGAGCCAGGCATGGTGGCTCACACCAATAATCTCTGTACTCTCAGAGGCTGAGACAGGAATAGAAGCTCAGTCCCAGCACTTTTTTTGAGACAGGGTCTCCCTATGCAGTTCAGGCTGGCCTTGAGCTCGCTTTTGTAGCCCAGGCTGGTCTCGAATTTGCACTGATCCTCCTGCCTTAGCTTCCCAAGTACTGGCAGTACAGTCATGTGCTACCATGCCCGGCCACTTTAATTTAACCTATCTAATTTTTTTCCTCCTGTTTTATTTTTGAAGATGATCCTAGGCATGATTACTTGATTCATAGACATCATCACTTTGTATTTCCAAAAGATAAGAACAATCAAAATACATAAGTAGACATGGGCATGGTGACACATACCTGTAATCCCAACACTCAGGAGACTAAGGTAGGAGGATTCTTGAAAGTTCAAGACCAGCCTGGGCTACAAAATGAGCTCAAGCCTGCCTGAACTGTGTAGCAAGACCCTATCTCAAAAAAACTAAAGTAAAGCATAAGGAGTACTATTATTACACACCCAGAGTAACAATAATTCCTTGATAGGATCAGATATCTAGGCAGTATTTAATTTTTTAGTTATTTCATAAATGTCTTTTTCTTAAAAATTTCTTCTAACCCGTGGGTTATGTCTTTCTGTCTCTGTGTCTCTCTCTTTGGGGTACAGGGTCTCACTACACAGATGTGACTCCTAGTGATGATTCTGTTTTCAGCCTCTCCAGTACTGGGGTTACAGGCATGTGCCACCACACCCACATTTGGTCACCGGTTCAAGGTGCCTGGGGTTGGGGCTGGTGCAGCATCTTGGTCCCTGTGCTTGCCAAAGCAGGCACTTAGTCTGCTTTGATAGTTGAATATCTCGCTGATATTTTTTTTTTCATTTTCATTTTTATCTCTTTTTAAAGAACCAGTTTTACTGGATTTGGCTGATGACATCCCTGTGGTATAATTTAACATGTTCTGGGGCCCGGCGGGATGGCTCAGTGGTCTAAAGCGCCTGCTTAGGGAAGCTTGGGCGGCTTCAGGGACCCTGGTTCGATCCCCGGCACCACATGCTGCGCCAGCCCTGCCCTTGGGGTGGGCTGAGCCAGCCATAAAAAGATGAGTGAATAAACAAAGGTTCTGAAACAAGAATAAAAATAATAAAAAATTCTTTAAAAAATAATAATTTAACATGTTCTTTTATCCTATATAAAACTAATTGAGTGTTAAATTCTTAGATATAAACTCTTTAGAAGTGATGTTACTTTGAAAACTTTTTGATATGTAGAAATGTCTCATAGCATATGGGTGCACATATCTTCTCAAGGGTTATGTTATATATACACTGTCTGAAACCACAGGAAACAACTCAACAATTAGTTATAGTTATCTCTGGCTCTGTGATTATTTTATGTCTTAATTTTATCTTACACTCCTGGCTAGTAAGCTCCTTCGATGCGTACTTTGGTTTTCTTTCTGGCTTCCAAGTTGTTTAGTGCAGAGGTGAACAGAGCAGTGGCTCCATCACTACAAGTGTCACTGACAAGGGGACTTGGCATTTCCAGTGACTTACAGACTCAAGCAAATCTATGGTTATGTGATATCTTCTTGGTAGTGTTTCAGTTTTACTGGTCTGTTACAGTAAACTACAGAAACTTCATCAGTGAGCCAGAATTGCAAACTCAAAATATAACAGTATCAACTATGACTTGAGGAAGCCATGGAAGCTGCTAAGATGTCAGAAAGGGCATGTGAGGAAAAACAGGGCCAGATGCTTTATTCATTTGCTAAAAGTCATTCTGGATTGCATCTGTTTTGCACTCAAGATTATTGATGAGCAATTTCTAGACCATTGCTATACCGTAAGATATCCTGGATTGTCTGAGTAATTTTCATTCCTGCCTTTTCTGAGATGTGAAGGATTAACATTGCCTGAGCCTAACTGATGTGATGCTGTATTTCAGTTGGTGGCTGCTATATTTCACTTTAAAGGTTATTGAACAGCAAGTGTTCTTAAGAAAAATCATTTTCATTAAATTTTTTGAGAATATGATATTTAATACAAATAGTCCTCATTTAATAGCCTACTTATTTAAATTAGAGTTTCCTTTATTTCCTTGTTCTGAATATTATAATGTGCATACTATATTTAGTTTCTCATTTAGCTTTCTGGCTACCAATTCATTTAATGACCTAGTCACAGGAGCCAAGGAGCCTTTGTATATCCCAAGTTCTGTGTAGTGAGCAGGAATGGTCACGTTAGTCATCCAGAAATCACATCTGAGTACCTTTCATGGGGATAGATATTGATTCTAATTAGTACTTGATAGGCTTTCCTCCACCCCATTATCGTTTTATTTTGTTTTTCCACTGAAATATTTTTTTGACCTTTTGAACAGAAATGGGAATTTATTCACTGGGAGGGATGATCCCATCCTTCTGCTGGAACCAGCACACGGCCTCCTCTTTGCTGAGCCTGTGTTTGGCCCCAACGTTGGCTGTCCTACACTTCGTGTCTACGATGCTAAAACCTGGCCTAACCCAACACCACATAGAGATCCAGGCCATAGATACCAATGCTTGGGTCATATTTGATGCCCAGGTCAATGTGTTCCTGGATTCTAAAACCAAAGTTTCCAGTATCAGAGAAGTTGGTTTTCCTTAATTCATACTCTCGCACCTCTAGGTCTTTCTCCAAGATTTCTTTCTTCTGCCTTCGCCCCTCGGACTGTGCAGTGGACAGCAATCTTCTCCTTTCTCGTGATACCAAAAGACCTAAAAGTGTATCTAGCTTTAGAAAACACAGGAGTCTGGCCCATGAGCAGCAACAATACCTTGGCTGCCCGGGTCAGTCTGTCTCCTCTCTCCACAACACAAATGTTAAGGCAGAGTTTGCAAATTCAAAGTTCCCGCATGGGGTTCGCCTTCTCACCTTGTTTCTGAGTCATGGTGTAGAACAGGAAGCACCAGCCCTTTTCCTATGCATCTCTTTGCTCCCTTTCCTGTTTTCACCCTTTTCACTTAGAAGGTAATATAAAATTCATTCATCAATGTTCAGCATCTGATAACCAGGCATGGTGGCACATGCCTGTAATCCCAGCACTTGGGAGGCTGAGGCAGGAAGATTGATGTGAATTTGAGACCAGCCTGAGCTACAGAAGTGAGTGCAAGGCCAGCCTGAACTGCATAGCGAGACCCTGTCTCAAAAAGACAAAAAAAAAAAAAAAAAAAAGAATTTGTCAAGCCTTTAAGAGTTGGTATTGTGTGTGCCTAAGGAGAGTTACCTGCAGAGAAAACATTCTCTCAGGCTTTCACAGAGAGCCAACTGGTCAAGCAATGGCCGTGACTCATCCAGACGGCTGACACTGACAGCAGTTCTACAAAGCACTGTACATGGTTCCAAAGTAAAATGGGGATTGACTGACTTTGAGAGATACAAAAAATGCATGTTTTGTTATACAGGTCTTGCTTTAACTTGCCCTTGACCACCCAGCAGAAATACTTAAACATGACACATAAAACGTAAGGGTAGTCTAGCATACTGGGCTATAAAAGGCTCAAATCAACAGCTTCCCAACACTGCCAGTTTCACCAATAACACACTGCAATTATGGAACATTTGACTGTATACAACTACCTTCTCTTAGATCAAAGAGAAGAAATCTTTTGTACCAATAACCATTAGAACATTTATCATGTCTATACCCTGTGCCCTCTATAACTACAATGAAGACAACAATATGCAATGTATCAATTATTGTGAATGTACTACTAAAATGTTTTGAAACTGTCACATTATAATTTCTTATTAAAAGTAATTAAAAATAATAAAAAGAGGAAGAACAAAGAGGAGGAGGAAGGAAAAGGAAGAGGAATGAGAGAGAGGGGAGGGAGGGAGAAATATTTGCTGGATGACTAAACACATATGTACACATATTGAATGAAATTTGAAAATGCAAACTGATATACAGAAGCAAATAAAGATCACCTATACTTCTCAAAAAAAAAAAAAAAGTATTTTGGGCCGGCCAAATAGTTTAGCATAAAGCACAGGATCCAGGGCTTCAATCCATGCTGGCCCTGCCCCCAGGGCACACTGAGATGGTAACTGAGACTGGGCATGGTGGCATGCACCTGTAATCCCAGCTCTTGGGAGGCAGTAAACAGGCGGATCCCTACAAATCTGATCTAGTAGTGAGACCCTGAACACACTGTAGATCCTTCCCTAAAATACAAAAAAAAAAAAAAAAGTTTTTTTAATTAAATAAATATGATAGCTGGGGCCGGGGAGATAGCTCTGAGGCACAAGTGCCTGCCTGGCAAGTGCAAGGTCATGAGTTTGAACCCCGGTCCCCACAATCAATCAATAAATAAATAAGTAAGTAAGTAAGTAAGTAAGATAGCTCTCTTGAAGAAAGAAAGAACTGTTAGGAAAACAAATATAGTGCAGCACTGGGAGCACAATATACAAGTGACCATAAATACCATCCTGGCAAGCTGAGTAATTCCTCATGTGCTCAGATGTCTCAGTTATTGTCTAGCAGCGCATGCCAGGGTGCTTTTCAAAACACAGAAATAAAAATATAGAT
Source organism: Myocastor coypus (assembly GCA_004027025.1). NCBI lineage: Eukaryota > Metazoa > Chordata > Mammalia > Rodentia > Myocastoridae > Myocastor > Myocastor coypus. The sequence goes on along the minus strand of PVJA010023845.1, from coordinate 1,016 downwards.
GATTGGGTTCATGTACAATTTCAGTATTTGCAGGCATGGAAGACAGAATAGCTATGGAACAAAGCTGTTGAAACTAGCAGGAAAGTTACAGAAGTGACAGGAAGTCTAAGCTGCAGTATGTACAAAGATCCATACCCTGGGTAGTTTAGGCATTTCCAAGAAGCTGTAAAGGGCAGAAACAAAAGAAACAAAATGAAACTTCTGTCTCTTCTCCCTGCTCTGGGAAGTGCTGAGTAACTATTTTAAGTTGAGAAGCAACATAAAGAATCCAGACCCAGGGCTGGGAGATAGCTCAGCAGTGTAGGCATCAAGTACAAAAAAAAAAAAAAAAAAAAAAAAAAAAAAAAATCCAGACCCATAAAGGGAGTGTTCACTAGGAAGAGCTACTTGACTCTATACTAATTAATGTTCTTAATCTGCGTTTGGATTTCCCTATGTAGGTATACATGGATGTTTATGCTTTTTTGGCAGTAGATTTTAAAAGCCTCTTACTGGGATTTTTAAAAATCAACTTTATTGAGGAAAGATTAGTGTACAATAAAATTTACCCATATTAAATGTACAGTTGAATAAGTTTTGACAGCTGTCAAATATATTTTGATTTTGAGTTTCAGTGGTCATATTTTTAATGATATTTTTATTTACCCTAAGGATGATTCACTTGGAGCACCTTCACATGAACTTATCTATGTGATCATTAAAATTATGCTATTTATAATTTACTTAATTTCTAGGGTTCGACTACACGAATGGACCACGACACAGCTAGTATTTTGAGTTCTAATAGCACACACTCTGCTCCTCGAAGGCTGACAAGTCACCTGGGAACCAAGGTAACAGAAGATTACAAATCCCGGTTGTTAATATTATGAATTCTAGCCAGGTGTGGTGACACATGCCTATAAAGGCTGAGTTAGGAGGATTGGTGTAAGTTCAGGACCAGCCTGGACTATAGAAGTGAGCTCAAGGCCAGCCGGAACTGCATAGCAAGACCTTGTCTGGAAAAAAAAGCCAGG